>LPNX011217909.1:200437-213522 GCA_001517045.1 Pseudotsuga menziesii | reverse complement strand
TTGCATTCATGCATTGTAGAGATGAGCATTGTAAGGCAGCATTTGCTACTAGCTTTATTTGTGTTTACAGACTTGCATCTTGAAGAAAGCTTCTGCAGATGGAAAGTTTTCTGATCTATTTTTTATTAGCAAACAGGTAAATGTGCTCGAAAGCTAAAAGGTTGGAAGCACACGTTTCATGAAATCTCGATATAAATTAGACATTTTATCCTTACACATGGATTCTGTTTACAACAGTAATTTCATTATCAAATTTCAAGAGACATTGAAACTGACATTGCTGTATATTGCTATGGGATATGCCAAGCATCAAACACTGTATTTATTCGGCACTCTTCTGCAACCTGTCATATCCCTCACCTTTTGATGAAGGTAAATAAAGGTTATACATTGCAGGCTTGCAGATGTCGATGTATGAGAGTATCCTAGAGCATACATGAGCTAAGAAATGTTTTTTCTCCATCATTTGAACTGGATTATTGTTGTAGTCATATTGGACTCACTAATAATTTCACAATTTCCTTTGAATTGAATTCCATTTGTTAGCACATGAATAATGCATGATAATTCCATTTTGCTGCTGATAAAGTAGACCGTGTTCATTTCTCTGGGCTGCTCTTGGACTGTTCACTTAGGCATCATTCTTCTGGGGTTGATAAACCTTATTTTTGAATGTGCATACCCTCTCCTAATAGGCCATGACTACGGTATGGTCTATTCTAGTTGGGATGTGAATGTGTTGTCTCTATTCTATAGATAGTGGTTGATTTTGAAGCTGTAGTAGGTATAGGTTTTGTAGATGGTAGGTATAATGGAGTTATATGTACTTCTTGGCAGATTTTAGAAATGTTCCCCAAGTTTATCTTTATTTTGTAGCACTATTTAGTTTGTAGGCATCTTCTTTTAGTAACCATTCATGAGTTCTTCTCTTACCATCCCATTGCTAAACAAAATTACCTCAACAATGAATAACAAAATTTATGTAGCAACACACACATCCTCAATTGGATTCTACAACTATTTCTTAAACACATCCCTTATTCTTTGTCCATATCAATTTTAGGTTATTAGGTATGCATCAATGCATTATGTTGTTCTCTAAGACTCTTTTGCGGACCACTTTAATAGATTGCGAAACTGTTTACGATATTTTGTTTCCTAAGAACGGTATATTTTTGTGCTTATTAGTGTGTTTGAAAATTAAATTGGATTTTAAGCTTGAATGTCTTTGGATCTTATTGTCTTTCATTAGAATTACAAATGATCAAATCTATGTGTTAATATTGCTCCTCTTCCCGATTCTTAAAGGGTGCTAGCTCAATGGAAGAGCGCCTGTTTTACAAGCAGGAGGTTGGTGGTTCAATTCCTCCATGCCCTAATGATATTGGAATGTATTTATAAAGGTAAAAAATGTAGTAGTGCAAGATGGATGCAATATTAGATGCAACACTAAATTCAAAACAAGATGTAAAAGTGGACGTCTCACCAAACACAAAAGTGGATGCAAAAGTCGACCTTATGTCAGATGCAAATATGGACACAAAAATGGATGTCACACAATGCAAAATTGGATGCAAAAAGAGACTCAACACTAGACACAATTAATGACTCAAAACTAGATGCAATACTAGGTCCAAAACTAAACGCAACAGTAGATGCAAAAGTGGACTCCTAACTAGACGTAAAATTGGACATTAAATTGAGCACAAAATATGGTGTATCGATGGACATAAAACTAGGTGTAACACCAGGTGCAAAAATGGAAGGAACTCTTGGCGCAAACAAAAACTTAAAATGAGACACAATATTGGATGCAAGATGGGACAAAACATTGAAGGTAAAACTAGACATAATATTGAATGCAAGATGGGATGCAACATTAGACACAAAACTAGATGCAATATTAGATACAAACATGGCTGCAAAACTAGGCACAACATTAGGCGCAACACTAGGTGCAACATTGGGCTCAAACATAGATGCAAAAAAAGACATCAACCGAGATGCAACACTAGGTGCAAACCTAGATGCAAAACACGACGTAAAACGAGATGAAACAATAGGCACAAACATGGATACAAAAAAAGACGTAAAACAAGATACAAAATTAGATGCAAATGGGGATGCAACATTATAAGTAAAATTGGATGCAAAACTAGACGCAACATTGGGCCGAAAATTGGATGCAACGTTAGATTCAGAATTGGACACATAATTTTATGCAAAACATGGTGCAAAATTGGGTGCAAGACTTGATGAAAAACTAGGAGCAAAATAAGACGCAAAATTGGATGCAAAACTGAGCGTGAAACTAGGTGCAAACAAGGATGTAACAAAGGACGCAAAAAAAGATGCAATAGAAGTTGCAAAATTGGGCGGAAATAAAGGCGTAACAAAAGATGTAAAAAATTGGGCGCAAAAATGGACGCAAAAATGGATGTTAAAAAGGATGGAAAAAAGATGCAATAGACGGCGTTTTACAAAAATGTACAATAGCGCCAAGTTTAGCGCCAGATTGTTCATCACAATTGAGAAACAATTACACTAAAATCCGGCGCTAAATTCGACGCTAAATCCAATTTTTGTTGTAGTGTCCATTGGTGACTTGTCCTTTTAGTGATAAGATCTGAACCTAAAAGTATCTGAGTATAAGGGTGATTCAAAACAGTCCAACACCAACATTATTATTGTCCTTTGTTAATTATTTTCCTAGTACTTCTATTACTTCTTTATTTCATGTACATTGTTATTAGTTATAACTTCATCATATTATTGTTATTGTTTATGTTAATTTGTACATGGAAATTGGTAAATCATCTCAATTACCAACTTTAACGCAGTGACCATTGGAGTGTTAAAGTTGAAAGAGATTAAAATTATGTTTTAATTTATTACAGCAGTATTGTTTTGAATCTAGCTTTGCTTCAGTTCTATCTCATGCATGAAAGTATAAAAAATTTGATTTTCTGCATATCAAACCATAACCTAACCAAAACTTTAACATTTTTTAAAATGGTTGATATTGCATATGGAGTGGCTAGACATAGCTAAATTGTGTCCATTTATCTATAGAACTCATTCTATTTCTTCCACATTTACAAAGTTGTGTCTTCTGAACAACTACTATTCCTTGAAGGGAAAGAGGTTTCTGGGTTATCCCTTGTAAATATTAAGTACATTTCAAGTAAGAAGGCACATTTTGTTGGTGAGAATGTCACAATGTATGAATCTATCGGGGATCTTAACTATGGTCGAGGACACTGCCATAGGAAACTACACTGGCAAAGTCTTAGGCATTTTGTAAGAGCTGCTTCAAATGACTTATTACATGTTGTTGTTAGAACAACCAAACTCATGTGTCTTGTCCTTTGAAGGGTGCTTCCTTTCAGTTTTTAAATACATAGGACTATTTAGTTTTGCACTATAATAAGGGTCAACTATAGACTCCTTGGTTGTGAGTCCACCTAGGACTATATGAATGTTTTCTTTTATTCCAAACTTTGAAATATAGAATATAATGATTTTTTTTTAAGAAAATGATGGGGATCCAAAATACATACAAGATTTAGGGAGCAACGTGTTAAGTCATATTGATTGCTCTTGTGTGTGCCTAACCTTATTCCTAACCCTTTCTCTCTCAAGGTACGGCGTATGTTCTACTGGTGACTTGTCCTTTCAGTGACAATATTTGAACCTAAAAGTATATGAGTATAAGGGTGATTCAAAATAGTCCTACACCAACATTATTATTGTTCTTTGTTAACTGTTTTCCCAATACTGCTATTATTACTTTATTTCTGATACATTTCTATTATTTTAAAGTCATTATGATATTGTTATTGTTTATGTTTTGTGCATGGAAATTGGTAAATCATATCAATGACCAACTTTAACACAGTGACCACTGGAGTGTTAAAGTCGAAAGAGATGAAAATTATGTTTTAAATTTATTACAGCAGTATTGTTTTGAATATAACGTTGCTTCAATTCTGTCTCATGAATGAAAGTATTAAAAAATTGACATTTTGCGTATTAAACCTTACCTAACCAAAACTTTAACATTTTTTAAAATTGTTGATTTTGCATATGGAGTGACTGGACATAGCTAAATTATGTTCATTTATCTACAGAAATGATCCTATTTCTTCCACATTTACAAAGTTGTGTCTTCCGAACAACTACTATTCCTCGAAGGAAAAGAGGTTTATGGTTTATCCCGTGTAAATATTAAGTACGTTTAAAGTAAGAAGGCACCTTTTGCTACTGAGAATGTTAGAATGTATGAATCTCTCTTACCGTCTTTTTGAGGTGTAAATTATCTACAACACCCTCATTTATACACATTTTTTCTTGTTTGCAATATTTATGTAGAACTTGGTGATAAACATTTATGTGTTCTATTTGGATGTTGCAGTAGCAATTTTGTTAGTGACAACAAGCATATTCATTTGGAACTTTCAAATGGATTTCTCCATATTTTATCATGGAATGGTGAGGTATATCATATATAGTTTCTAATAAAAGATACCATAGATTTTGCTTTTTATATATTGATTATTGTACTTATGGTCAATATAATTTTAAATGATTGTTTACCTCATTAAATATTCATGACAAAGATTAAATCATTGGGTGCAGGTCTCTCGATCTAGAGCAAGAATATTTGTGTGAGTGGTGAATTATAGTGTATGTCACGATATGTTCTCACAGTGTACAGTATTTGTGGCCATGTGATATTGTATGCATTTTTACCATAATGCGAGGAAAATGAATATTTTTCACTGTGAGAACATATCACCACATACATTGATCGTTAGTAAGTTAACTATTCGAAGATGTATCGTATCGTGGCTTCTTGCAACTAACGACTAGCGGTAAATCCAATGAAAATAATATTGCATGCCACTCATATTTCCCTTAGAACAATATTTCTAAATAAGTACAATGGCTATCACTGAGATGGGTTTGATTTGTTTTCAAGTTTAGTCAATAAGATGACATGAAGGAGAAATTTTAAAAAAATGAAGATCACTTCAATCTTTTCAAAGTTATTTTATTTGTACTTCACTTTTGTTGCATCTGCATACTACCATGCTTCTATTTGTTGAAATGTTTCCAAGATGAATGCGATGTCTACATCAATAATAAACATTGTCTCAAAGTCTTCAATGGAAAATATTCCAAGTGCATGATTACTTCCAAATATGAAACTCTACACGGCATGAACAATGATACAATTTTTTATCAAGGACATCCTGTATAGCCTTATGCTGGGCAGGGACCCCTACCCATCAACTAATTTCTTTTAACTACTCCAACTCGTCGCATTTCCGACAAATTAGTCTCTATATTCGATGAGGATGTTGTACAACCGATGGTAACTTCATCGAATTTTTGTGGTTAACCGACGACTTGGGTGGAGTAAGGTGTCGATTAACCAACCCTTAATCCATCGCATTTTCGACAACTTAGCTTCTATATTTGACGAGGCTGTCGTACAACCGATGAAAAATTCTTTGTATTTTTGTGTATTTTATGTTGTTAAGTCATCAGAAATCTGATGACTCTTTGTCGATTAACTGACCATTGGAGTGGAATATTTCGTCAATTAACCAACCATTAATCCATCTCATTTCTGATGACAGTCCTGGAGATGGACGTCAGTTAATCAACGACATATTTGTCAATAATCGACGGTTTATTATTCAACTGAATTGTCAGTCATGCGACTAAATGTTGTCGTATTTACAATGTGTTTTTTATTTTAGCGAATATCCTACGGTATTCTACCAAAGTTTAAAAATAATACACCTTTTTAGATGTTAGATGGAGTCTTGTTGAAATTCAAACAAATATGTTGTCGGATTTTGGGTTCAAATTTACTTGTGGGTGATCACCTTCTTAATGATAGCCCTGGTCTTTCGAAGGTATTATAAGTGTGGTCAATTTTTTTGAGAAACCCACATTTTCAGCCTTTGGACATCATACTAGTGATGCCCTGTCAACCAGTGTGTTATCATGAAAAAATCACACACCTACTACTATTTCATGATTCACACAGTACAACGCCATCAACATACAACATGCACACAACCGAAGACACCTTCA
Organism: Pseudotsuga menziesii; assembly: GCA_001517045.1. NCBI lineage: Eukaryota > Viridiplantae > Streptophyta > Pinopsida > Pinales > Pinaceae > Pseudotsuga > Pseudotsuga menziesii. The sequence continues at coordinate 207,414 of LPNX011217909.1, read as the reverse complement.
CAAAGTCTAAAGAGCACAATGAGCCCAAGATATCCTCAAAATGACCAAAAACCAAAAACAACACTAAGTAAAATTTAGTTATTAGAGCTGCAACATGAGCTCCTAGAACAACACTCGTGATGTAGCGCGAAATATCCTTCGATACCCACATAACTGGCACAAATGACGGGATTTCACCCACCAACGGTGCATTGATGGATCATGAAAGCTCCACTTACCCATTTGAATTAAAATTTGGCCTCTCACACACTCTGTTTCCTTAAATGGCCTCCTGGTGTACTTGAGAACTCAACCCATGAATCAATGGTTCTAATTGTTCTTGTCATTTCTTGGCCTATAAAATAAAGCCATGGGCATGTCATTTGTAAAAAGATTGGAATCAAATTTATGCTACATGAATTGTGCTTGAGATCTCAATCCTCTTCCCTCACTTTCCAAGCATTTCTAGAACTTCTTTTCCTCCTCCATCAAGGGGCAAGTTGTAATAACTCAAAAATTCGTAAAAATTTAAAAAATTTCGTGTGACATAAAATGTCAAATGTCAAAGCTAAAGAACCACTAGCTGTTAGCAGATAATTAACCAGTTTGTGAGAGAAACGGAGATTACTTCTTTATAAGGTTCTGTTTAACTTAAAGGCTTATCTTTAAATACTATGTTAGTACTATTTTAACCTAGGAGTTGCAGTTTCCAGAAAGAAGAAAAATGAATCTGTCTTTTACTAATGCTAAGTATGTTATTGTTTTCTTTTGACAAGTAGGGAAAGTTTCTTAGGTGTGATCGAGGATTACTTAGCTTATAGCTAACACAGTGTGGCTGATGGTTCTTTATAGGTTTTAATAGGTAATTCTATGTTCCGGTGAAAAAAGTATATATATAATCAAGTCAAGAAAGATACTTCACTAGCATAAATATGATGCTAGACTTAGAATGTTTAAATGAAGCTTGTCTCCATAAGAGGTAACGCTGGTCTTATCAAATTCGTCAAACTCCATAAAGATGTTAAACAAAACTGCATATGCATGGGTTAAAATACATGACCAAAATACTATCACAAAGAAATCAAATCAACTGAATGATTAAGATTATTTCTAAGAATTACTCGTACTTTTGCTTATAGTAATTGTGATCTAAAGTTTAAATAGGAAGAAACAAGGTTCGCAAATTTATGCTTAGGTCAGTCAACAACATTTGTAGTTTGGTTTTGATCATAAATATTTGAATCCTTTTGTAAACATGAAGGAAATACTCTATGTTGTTGAACTATAATTCTAATCTATCTTATCCATGAGTTCTGTTTCTCAGGATTCTTATGTCATCATACTCATTACATGTATATCACATTTACCCTTATTCAAGGGTTTTGATAATTAAATGTTTTTCTCAAAATATAAACAAAACTATATTGACTCTTATCTGTATATTCATTGTTTAGATGTTTAGAGTTACAATTGAGACTCTTATATAAAGTATGAGAACTGCACTTACTTGTGTCCCCAACTACACATTGCAATAAAAGAGTTGGATCAAGATTATCTTCCTAGTTGAAAGAATTCTTCTTTAAACTTTTACAGTTTTTACTTTGAATTCTTTTTACTTGTATTTTACACTTCAATTCCTGGTGTAACTTTTATCTATAAACTACCCCTTACATAAGGTTGTTTAGTAAAATATTGAGATAAGGTTGTTGGTTTATATAATATAGTAGATATTATTATTGCTTTGGTTCTAGTTAACATTTTACTTTCCAACTCTAACAATTCAAAAGGCTACTTCAAGGAATCATTAGATATCCTTGTTAATATAGTTTTATATTAAAAGTATGTCTTTTACATATGTTTTATCAAACATATTTAGCAAAAGAAACTACCCTATGTTGACTTTTAACAAAACCCTAAAATAAATTTCATATCTTATTTCTATAGTTGATAAATTAAGCATCGAATAATCAATGATATAATACATTATTAGCAATCAAAGGAATTACATTGTTTAAAAGATTATTGATTTTGATTTGCAATGATTTTAATGCAGATTAGAACTGCATACCCAACTATTGACTTGCACCCACGATGAGGAAATAATTTTGAGGACACATGGAGATGTTTTGTCCACGGGTTGAGTTGACTTATAATGAAAGCCCTAACCCTTCCTTTCGCATTGCAAGAATTCCTTCGATTGGTGCAGCCGAGCTACGAGCTCATGGCCGCCATGGCTCTTTGTTGACCTCTGGGTTCCCTAAATCGATGCAAGCTCGACTTGGTGAGAAAAATATGTTGGTTTTTATAGTTTGTAGACTATTGTGGGTATTTTGCGTGGGAAAAGTTTTCATCACCATATTGAGGACTGTGAGTTTCGTTCTAAATAGAAATAGTGGACAGAGTTTTAAGCCACGAGTGTTCTTCGTTCTGGTTGGAGTACTGCTCGTTTTCTTCAAATTCATGACTCAAGGTTCCAGTTGTATACAGCGCATTAAACTTGTCTGAGGCATCACTCTTCAATGTGCCATCGAGTTTGCTCCAGCTGCTTGCTTCCATGACTTCTCCAAAATGATAACCTTATCAGGTAACGGTCAGTCAAGATTTATACTTCATGAAAGATTTATAAATTACCAATACATTTTAAAGGATTATACTTATCATTATTTGCTGTGAACGTTTCTCTCCCAACTTTTGGTGTTAGCTGCTAGCTCAACTCTCCAACCTTCGTCCCTGCAAACCCTGGTAAGCCCCGGTTGTACTGAGGGTTTCTCCTACATTGGTGTTGTGGTGGTCGGAAAGATAAGAAACTTCATTGTGCTGGTTATGGCTTGTCCTTGGTTTACTTGTTAGGTTATTGATTCTTGTTGTTTATGTTTATACTGTTTTAAAACCCTAGAGATTATTATATGCAAACAGTTTTAAGGCTGTAGCAGTCGTGACTTAGGGTTTTCGTGAAAGAGCCTTTTCGGCATGGAAGATGTAAAACATTTTTGTTTTAAATACTTGGCTTAAGCCGTGACATTACTGTTTCAACCACTAGCTGGTTACTTAAATTTTTAAGTGGTTTTTGTTGGTAATGAAAAGACTGTTTATTCAGCAAGACTTGTAAACAGATGAAGGGTTTTGACTTAATATGAAAAGTAATAGTTAAATTTTGCATTTACTATTTATGTTAAAACTTGTATAAATTGTTTGCTCAGGCTTAAGCCTTGACAGAAGTTATAAAGGCCATAGGCCATTATGCTTATTCTATTTTGTCTCTGTTTAATTTGTTTACAATGTTACTTTAGATTAATTTACATTTAATATAAATGATTTATAGTCATTTTACTATTTGAATTTATACAGTTTTATTAGGTGAATAAAGTATTTTGTTTCTCTCAAAATGGTTATTATCTTTGGATAACCTACAGTTCTGTATTTAAATGATTTTTTAGAATAAATTTAGCTATGTATTTATTTTATTTTTAATAATTATTATTTATAGCTCTTAGATTTTTGTGTTAAGAATAGAAATGTAAATTTGTTTCAGAGAATAATCCTATCTCTTATAAACTGTAGATGATTCTTGAGGGTTGCAGTAAAAACATTTGTGTTTCAGAACAGAGTGTAAATGTAAACTTGAATAAATTATTATAATGAAACTATAAAGTACTAGTTAGGTTAAAGCCTAAGTACTATACTATTCCTATATTTGTTTATGAAATTTTATTTATTGTATTTATAATAAATGTTAATTCTAGTAATAATTCTGTGAATGTTATAATTACTAGTGATTATTATATAATCTACTCTTTTCCTATAATTAGATAATACAGTTACTTTTAGTAGACAGAATGAGTACAACTAAATTTCTGTAAATAAATCATAAAATTCTATAGAAAAAGTCATTTGCATTTTACATTCAAAGTTAATAAACAAATCTACACATCTAACTTAAACAACTAGTTGTACTAGAGTACCGCCTTATAAAAAGCATGGAAAAATACAGTGTGGTAATTTCTTTCTATTCATTTTTCATTTAGCAATGTCACTATTGTTTTAAAAATAATCTAGTAATCACTAATTTTATCAATAAACAATGTTCTTTTCTTCATAAATCCTAATAAAACAATAATATGCATATCTTGAAAACTAGTAATCTTTTTTTGAAAACAATAGATAAACTATAAATAAACCTAAACAAATAAAAACCTATCAATGGATGAGGTGACAACAGCTTAAGGAGGTTGTTCCTCCCAACCAACTCCTGTAGAAAGCCTAATCTGCACTTTCTCATGACCCCTGAGCCTGTTTCCTGGTCCTCCTGGTAGAGTACTGGGTGAAGGATGTAACCTTGAGATCCTTTATCACTTGACTGGATATACCATAGTGATTCAGCCCTGCTCACCGCAGTAAGAACTATAGCCTAGAGTAGATGCACAAGTTCAATCTTCAGTAGTTAACCCCTCAAACTCACTCCAACAAATCCCCTCCATCGAATTTCTCATTTGCACTTCATTCACTCAGAATGATCACAATTCTAGAATGAGCAGCCTCAGTTGTCTTCAATGGGAAGTTTTATATCCATGCCTAGGTCTGCTGGGTCAGTTTTTACTTAATGAGCCACCTGGTCCTATTCCACTTTCTTGGGGAATCATGACCACAATTATAGGGAAGTTTCCACCTACAACAATTAGTAGTTTGAGGATGCTGCCACTTGTCAATATACTCTCCACCCAGACTCCTCCACCAAGTGACCAGTTAACACTCATTTAACAGTTTCCCTAAGTTGTTGTCTCATCATTTATTTATTTATTAATAAAATATTATGCAATACATTAATTATCCTTGACCCCACTTGGTCATCAATTACAAACTTTATCATAAAATATAACATAATGTTCCTCAATGGCATTAAATTGCTTTGCAAATTGGTGCATGTGACACAAGTGTTCTTCCCATCTTTCATTGGTTCATTAACCATACTTCAAGCATTTTGTTAGACAAGAAGGTCCTCCCTTAGGAAGAGTGTTTTCCTCCATTTGGATATCATCTCTCCAAGGGGTCTATATTATATTGGCCATCATGAAATATACGAGTGGTTTGGCTCATTGTGATTGTTGAAGTTTGCATACTCTCACCCTCTCTCTTTGTTATTTCATGCAAGATTTACTATTTCTATTCCTATTTTGTTTTTACTTTGCTTGCTTCTAAAAATATATTGCAAGATCACTTGGGGTCATCCAACCTCACATTACACCCGCCAAAAGGGGATTTATGTTGAGGTCTTGTTGCATCCTACAAGGCCTAACCCCATACCAAAAAGTGGGAAGCACTCTTGTGCATTATGTCCCACAATAGTATTAATGGAAACTCCACTCTATTCTTGTTGAATTTTATTTGTTTAGGTTGTTTCTTGAGGTATAAATTAATTTATGGTAAATTGTGCCTTGCAAGTGACGAGAATATTACGCTCCATTCTACAAATTTGGCCTCCATTCGACCATGATAGTCATAATCATTTTATAGAGTATCACAACTCTCGTTAATTATGGTTTGTTGTACAATGATTGTTCCTTCGATAGCCATGCGGACAACACAATTTAATAGTCTTCCACCTGCACAGTTTCTCTGTCATGATTCAGCGTTAATTTTTCTCAGTGTTCCCACACTACAACACTCCAGTGAGTCTTTCTTCCATGTTACAGAGCAACTGTAAAATTTATTTCCACATTGTTGCTCATTTATTTTATTTTTATTAGTTTGTTCAACAAATTGCATCCCACTAGTTGCTCACTAATTAACTAAGAACTAATTAATTGACAATGGTTACTTGTTCTATTAGTAATTAGCCCATCTATATTAAGATTATGGAGTAAAGGGGTCATTCCTCCTTGAAATTAACATAGGTAACCAACTTTGAGGATCCCCAAGGACCTCATTGTTGTCACTAGTTTTTGGGATTATATAATATAAGTATTTTTACTGTGAACGTCATTAGTTTAAAGTAGTGTAGCATCCACAAAATGCACACAAGCAAGGACCTAAAGCCCCTTTTCTTCCCAAGTATTATCTTCATGATATCTGTGAATCAAAAAAGGGAGCAAAGGGTGAAATACCTCTTATGCACACATAGCGTTTAATTTATTGCAAGCATCACTAGTTTGTTTAGAGCTCAATTTATAATCATTTTTCTTTAATCATTTCACTTAATTACAACAACATTATTTTCTTTAATCACATGTGTTATAGCTAATTTTACCACTCCAGGTGAATCACACTTATGGCCTTTCCCCTGTCCCTCTCCAGACTCCTTAGACCCCTTGGACCATTTTTTGTCCTTTGATGTTTCCTTGACCATCCCTAAAAACATGTGAAAAATGATACGCGCGACTTTTAAACCCCTAATCGCATATATACGTGGGTTTGACCACTAAAACCGCGTACATCGGGATGTGTACAAAATCCAAATCCTTTTGGAGTTTTCCTTTACATGGATCTGACTCACTTGACTCCTGGCCTTCCCTATGCCTTGAGATCGCTCAGATTCAACCTTTCATTACCCCTTTGAAAAGCTATATAAGGAACTCTATGGTACATTGAAGGCATAAGAGAGAATTGAGAGCAAAGAAAATATAGTCCATTGTTGCCGGAACTTTTGCTTGAGTCTGCATCCCTTTATCCCTTGGAGCACTTTTGTGTTCTTCCCAAGCTTGCCTTTTGCTTGTGAGCTTGCTATCGAGAGATGGAGGATTGAGGTGGTGGAGGCCCAAGTGGGGGATTCAGTTTCTCCGATTCGCAGACGTGCCGATAGAGGTTGTATCTATTGTAATCTCTGATTTTATATTAATAGAAATATCTTTTTCTGTCCAATAATGTATGTTTGAATGAATATTTTTTCCATGGGATGATTTCAAATGTTTGTACATTGTTGATTATATATGCTAGAATAGATCTAACACCAATATATATAGTATGCTTGTATTGTTTACTTGTTGTTGAGGACGTGATTAATC
>LPNX011217909.1:81538-200379 GCA_001517045.1 Pseudotsuga menziesii | reverse complement strand
TCTACTTCAACCATCTGGAATAAGGTACGAGGTCTGATCCTTTAGTGTTAGACATTTAATTTCTATTGCATATTGGAAAGGATTGATTTCTGGAGTCAAGATGCCTGTTGTGGTACCCCAAGCCATAGGAATTTATCTCTGTAACAAAATTGGCGACTCCGTTGGGGAGTTCCTAGTAGTTGTCCTTTGGGAGTTTTCTATCGGCATTCAATGACTTTGAATTGCTCTTTCTCTCTTGTTTCTGTGTCAGGTCTAGGGGTATGTTTTCTTGGTAGTGTCTGATTGGTGTGAAGTTTGTCTCAACTTATCTGTTTGCCTTTATTTTTATGCACTTTTCTTCCTGTACGCAATTTTTTAACTCACAATCGCATATATACGCGGGTATCTCTGTTATTTCCGCGTCTACACGTGGGTTTACTGCGAATAGTCACGTATGCCCTTAGTTTTTCCTTTTAGAGGAAGATTGATTGTTGCTAGGTGAATTGTGATGGTTGCTGAGTCTTCTTTGATACTGCTAGAGTCTGTATACATCCCTGTTTCTGACCAGAGACGTTTTTTTTAGGGTAAATTTATTTTTTAAGAATGTTCTTGTCATTGCATTTTCGATTTTTTGTTTTGGGATTAGTTCATTAGATTTATTTTACCTTAGTGCTTTGCTTGAGTGCTGATTAAGTGTGCTTGCAGAGTCTGGGGGTTGTAGAATCGTTCTTGTACTTTTTATATCTCATTTTATTTCAAAAAATCCAAAAATATTTGCTTATCATCATGCATTGCATTTTGCATTTTGCATTGTACTTGCACTAGATTTGCTTTGGAGTATTAGTTAGGATTTCATATAGGAGAGCTTGCATTTATTCATTTGAAGAAAATTGTGCATTTCATGTAGTAGCATACCCTGTTTTCATGGACACAATGCATTTGCATTGATTGTTAGGTGTGCATTTTACTTCATGTTGTGTCATAATGCCATTAGTTGCACGACCATATCCCTCTTTTGAGCAATAAATCCAATTAAAATCATTGCTTAATTAAAATGAACTACACAATTTTATTTGATAGGGTTCACCAACAAGCTTAGGTTTTAGGGTCTTGGAATAGTTCATTGTGAGTCAATTCTCCAAGACCACTAAACAACAACATGTATGTGTCTGTCCAAGTGAGTGTGTGAAGTCCTTGGTATAACCAGTGTTTCTCAGGATCCTCCTCTCAAAAGGGATTTAAGCACGAGGCAGTGTGAGCAGTTATTGATTGGGATGACCCCTAGTCATAACTGAGTAGCACTGGAGATATTTCCAGGATTGTATTCGTATCTGGGGGCTCTTTCTAGAGTTTCAGGCTTTGCTACCCTGCCCATACGGTAAATCCTGCCTGCGACTATCCACCTGAGCATTGATTATATTGAAGTGACTTTAGTGACCTTACCTAGGATATCGAGGGGGTACTTTGCAGGGGTTATTCTGCAGTTGTCCCGGCCAGGTTGGGGTCGGACAGCACAGTCGCTTTATGTGTTGAAGCTGAGGGCCACAATAATTGGTTACGTACCTCTGCTTGTTGTGTATGGGAGTATCAAGCCTCTCCTAGGTGAGACATACCTGATTCATTTGGGAGCTCACTTATCCTACCCTTGATTTCTTGTATTTGGCTTTAGATTTTATTGGTGATTGCTCTGTGCACGCTAGCTTGCCTAGGGTTTGCGTAGATAGAGAGTCTTTTATATTTTTTGAGTCATTATGGATTTGGGTGCGGCTCTTCGCTATTCTCATCATTTAGCAGGACTTCCACCTTCTACATCTCCTCCTCCGTTGGGAGAGAGAAATAGACAATCCAAGCGGACTACTTCGCACATTGATTCACACACCATGGGAGACCATGTTGAAGGTATTCTTAAACTGCCTTCTCCCATTCAGGTGGAAGATGGGGAGTTTACTCCTACCTATGATCCTTCACCCAACTTGGCTGAGTTAGGTCTTGTGTTCTGAGATAGGAACCTTTCATGATAGACCTACTCACTCTAGGGTTGATTCCCCGTTGATGCATTACTGGTATGGAATGCCGGAGGATGCTGAGACTCATTTTGAACCCGCAAGCACTAGTTATGCTAGTTATGGTATGTCTAGTTTTCCCACACATGATTTGGCATTTCATGTCAAATTTGAGTTCGAGCCTAACACTATGCCTGGGGGCACTCTCATTCCTTACCATGCGGAGAGGTTTGGGAGCACTAGTCACATTGCACCTTCCATCCCGGCGGTGGAAGCTACATCACATATTCCTCCTAGGTCTAGGGTTAGTGATCCTATTAGGATACCAGATCCGAGACGAGTGACTATAGGGAATAACACGTACATAATTACTCAGGTCCCTCTGTCCTCTATCCCTAGCTCTTTGAATGTTCACCCTCCACCTCATTCACGTGGTCCTTTGGGCCGGAACATTGCTACGAGTCAAGTCTGTACTGCGGTTACTAGACCAATTGTGTCTCGGGTTTACATACCACCCGTTGCTTCAGGAGGTTATGTTCATACTTCTGGAGGTCATGTTACTACTTTCGGAGCGTATATCCCTACTTCCGGTATGTATATTCCTACTTCCGGAGTGTATCTTCCTACCTATGGAGTGTCTCATGGGACATCGCATGTGATGACTTATGGACCTTATTATGGGATGCAGTATGGACAGGTTTCTTCACCTTCTGGGCGCGGGTATCAACAACCCACTTACTCTCGAAATTATGGCTTTGTAGCTCCAAATAGTCAGGGTCCACCACACTATGGTGCTTCCATTCCACCCTATACAGGTCAAATGGGAGGAGGGCACTGTGGCCAAATCCATGGTGGAAATCAGACCTATGTGAATCAAAACTATCAGGGAGGGGTCCATCGACCTCATCATCCTAGGCTCCCTTTCCTCGCAACGCTGAATCTTCCTAACTTGTCAAGATTGACGAACGATCCTATAGCTCATGACCCATCCTGGTCGTCTATCCCTACTAAGCTTCCCTCGGATATACCCAAGTTTGAGGGAAAACCGGGAGAGGATCCGAGCGAACACATTACCACTTTTCACCTATGGTGCTCTTCGAATTCCTTACATTAGGACTCAATCCATTTGAGACTATTTCAACGCACCCTTACAGGTCCTATCGTGAAATGGTATATAGAGCTACCTAGGGGAGCATTCGCTTTGTTCAATGACCTAGCGATGACTTTTCTTAACCACTTCCAGCTACCAGTGCGTTATGACGTTAATATTGAACTCTTGTTGACATTTCAGCAGGATAAAGCCACACATATCTTGGATCACATCCAAGAGTGGCGTAGATGGAAGAGGTTAATTAAAGCCTTTATACCGCCAAAATTCCTCCTCGAATGGTTCCTTAAGCCGTTATTGCCGTATATAGCGAAGGATGTTTCTACATCCGGAGTGCAGAATGAGGAACAAATGATTTTTAGGGTGCAGGAACTAGACTTGATTTATGCTCAGTCTGGTTTGTTATATGAGATCATTCCCAATGCTCCGCGTTCTAGTTTCAACCCCAAAGTTAAACCTGGACCACATGCCAATGGCATTGTGGGTTGTGCAAGTGCTAAACCTGGAGATTCGGTTGCAAAACAAGTTAGTCAATTGTCAATCAACCAATCTTCTTTGAGACAAGCCATGGCTTCGTCTCAACTCGCCCAAACGACGAGTGTACTTTCAGTACAATCGTCGGACCAGAAGGGTAACCAACAGCACGGATGGAATAAAAAGAAGGGTTAGAATAATCGTAAAGGTGGAAATAGGAACAAGAATGCTAATAATGGCAAGAACGCCAGTGATGCTGGGGGGGACAAGCAAGCTAAATGTAAGGTTAAATTCCCTTGCAAGTTGTGTAAGGATGATCACCTCACTTACTTGTGCCCTCATATCGATGAAGCCTCGAGATTCTTGGCATAGGGCCCAGCTGTGCTAACTAACCCTTTACCTCACAATCAAAATATGAACTCGAGGACCCATGATCAGTCTGGTGGTGATCAAGATCTGCCAAAGGGTAGTGGTCGTGGTTGCATTAACATGGTACGTGCTGCGAAAGTTGTGACCCGTGCGAAAGACTATGATTCGTCACAACCCAGCCCAAGAAAGGAACCTGATCCACCAAGGTCTCCTTTGCATATTGAGAAACCTGTGGATAAACCTGAAGCTGCACCTCACATTCCTATGGGAGTCCTTAAGTGTTCGAGGCACAATCCTAATGCCTGAGCCACCCAGAGCTATTTAGTTGTCGAGGATTTGGGCCACACTCCTTGTGTGATGTCTGCATTGGAAGTGCTTCAGAGTTGTCCTTCGTAAAGGAAGGATCTGCTTTCTTCCCTAGGTGTGAATGATGATGATTCTTCCTCCGTGATTAAATTTGAAACCGCAGGACTTCAGCCTTGCTTGCCTTACTATGTGTCTCTTTTGAATCACGTAGAATGTCTTAACATGATCGTCAAGCAAACTATGATTGACGAAGGCACTACCGCTTCTGTGATGTCTTTATCATGTTGGAAGGGTTTAGGTTCCCCTGAGCTGTCTAAATCAGTGACCATGTTAACTACATTCGATGGGAGATCGTTTAGGCCGCACGGGATCCTTCCTTCCCTTAAGGTCCATTTGGGAGGGAAAACCATTGTGATAGAGGTCGAGGTGGTTGATGCGCCCCTTGACTACAATCTCTTACTGGGTAGGAATTGGATGTACAGTATGCAAGCCATTGCTTCTTCCCTATTTCGCGTTGTATGCTTTCCATTTAACGAGAAGATAGTCATGATTGATCAAACGACATTCAAGAATCTGTCAGTTACCGTATCTTCGGGAGCTTCGATCCCAATCGTAGAGCACTCTTAGCTGGCAACTGGGAGTGTGGGCGTGGGCATGTATCCATCCCTCATGGGAAGCTTTAGTTGCCCTGCACCTATCCTTATGATAGGGTCCAGTTTCGATGAGGCTTCGACATCTATGAAATCGCTGTATTTTCGCACCAGTCATATGGAATATCCTTGGATTCTTCCTACACCAAGCACTCCGAGTGAGCCCATCGTGACAGACGTGCCATTGCCTGCAACTATGGTAGCTTATCAAGCTAATCTTGAGTGTGTTGCAGAGCCTAGTCCTTCCTCTTCGCGGATGGAGGAGGAGGACCCTTATGTGCTGCCAGCATGGGCAGTGCAATCTTCTCATGCGCACGACTTCCTTGATACTGTGTTCCCTTCAGATGAACATATTATTGAGGCCATGTCAGGAGTTGAGCCACCATGGGAAGAGCTCCATCATAGATCTTATTTTCTTCCCGAGCTTGACTGCTTGGAGAGTGAGGACTTTAGGGTGGTTCTTAGTGAGAAAGTTGGTAGTCCTATGGTTCCATTAAGCTCTCCTGGTCCAATGGCTGATGCAAACATGGCAAACATATCTTCAACGATTCCTATCAATATCTCTCGCGATCCTGGCAAGATAGAGAATGTCTATATTGGGGAAAAATGTTCCCATGCTGAGATTCTAGAATACATCAAGCTGTTTAAAGAATTCTATGATATCTTTGGTTGGTCTTACGATGAAATGCCAGGAATCGACCCTCGTATCGTCGAACACGAGATTAATATTTATCCCAACGCTAAGCCTGTTTGGCAACGCTTGCATGCGTTGAATCCTAGGAAAGCACCAGCGATTAAGGCAGAGATAGAGAAACTGTTGAAATCCAGTTTTATCTATCCCATTCCCTTGACGGAGTGGGTTTCAAACCCCGTTTCGGTGGATAAGAAGCACGGAGCAATCTGCATATGTACTGATTTCTGTGATTTGAATCGTGCCTGTCCTAAGGACAATTTCCCCACACCATTTATTGATCAGATTTTCGATGAGTGTGCGGGTAGCGAGGTTTTTTCCTTTATGGACGGCTTTTCCGGATATAATCAGATACAAATTAAACCTGAGGACCATTATAAGACTGCATTTATTTTTCCTTGGGGAACTTTTGCATATCATAAAATGCCTTTTGGCCTTAACAACGCTGGAGCTACTTTTCACGAGGCAATGACCTTGATTTTCCACGATCTCAAATCGATTATCAAAGTATTTTTGGATGACCTTGCTGCTCATTCTCGTATGAGAATGCGTCATCTCTATCATTTGAGATTGGTATTCGAAAGGTGCCGCCACTATTTGGTTAGGTTAAACCCCCACAAGTGCATCTTTTGTGTGAAGTCAGGTCACTTGTTAGGATTCATCGTTTCTAAGGGGGGTATAAGATTTGACCCTTTGAAGGTTGAGGCAATACTTCAGTTGTCTCCCCTGAAAAATATTCATCATCTTCAATGTTTGCAAGGCATGGAAAACTTCTTACGAAGATTTGTTGTCAATTTTTCCAATTTGACTAGAGGCTTCATGCATCTTTTGAAGAAGGACACCACCTTTTGTTGGGATGAGTGAGTCCAGGATTCCTTTGATGCACTCAAGCGAGCCCTAGCATCGACCCCAGTGATTAGTCCCCCAGACTATAGCTGTGATTTTTTACTTTATGTGGCCGCGTCCATGGAGACGATTGGGATGGTTTTGGTTCAAGAGGATGAGGAGCTCCAAGAGCATGTCATATACTATCTGAGCTGGAACCTTATTGACGCAGAGATTCATTATTCTCATGTTGAGAAACTTGCTTTAGCTACCGTACATGTGGTTCAATGGTTGATACATTATATTCTCCTTCGCCAGACCTTGGTTATAGCCCATGTCAATCTGTTTCAATTCGTCCTCACTCGAAGGATGATTGGGGGAAAATATAATAAATGGATTGTCATCATGCAAGAATTCGATCTCGAATTTGTTTCGGAAAAATCAAAGAAATCGTTAATTTTTGCAGAGCTTATATCGGATTTCCCAAGCGAGGCTGAGGAGTTGGCTTGTGAAGATACGTTTGTCGATGAGCACATCTTCTTAATCTCAACTTTAGAGCCATGGTATGGAGATATCATTATATATCTACAAACATTGAAGGTCCCTACTCATCTCTCACGGGATGAACGATGACAATTACATCACGTGTCTAAGAATTACCTCATAGTGGATAACACTTTATACCATCATGGGGTAGATTACATTTTATGTCATTGTTTGACTCATGATGAGGCTGAGGTAGTGCTGAATGATTGCCACGAAGAGGCGTGTGGTGGTCATTTATCTGAGTTTTCGACAACCCAAAAAATCTTACGAGCGGGTTATTTCTGGCTGTTGATCTTTAAATATTGTGTTGATGCGATCAAGAGGTGCCACCCTTGCTAGGTGTTTGCATGTAATATGCACTTGAAACCTACCCCGTTACATCCCATCATCACCGCCGGTCCCTTCACTAAGTGGGGGCTTGATTTTATGGATTGCAACCTAGCTTCAGCTGGGTGGCATCATCATATCATAGTGGTTGTTGATTACTTCACGAAATGGGCTAAGGCTATGCCTACAGTTAAATCCGACGGTGAGACAGCCGCGCACTTCGTATTCAACCAGATTATTACTCGGTTTGAAATTTCGAAAGAGCTTGTCACTGACCATGGCTCGCACTTTCAGAATCGTATGATGGAAGAGTTGGCATTAAAGTTAGGGTACAAACAAGAGCATTCCTCCTCTTACTACCCTCAAGCAAATGGACAGGTAGAAGCAGTGAATAAATCACTCAAATCCATTCTCCAACGAACCATCGCACAAAGCAAGAATAATTGGCGCATCATGTTATATCCTGCTTTGTGGGCGTATAGAACCACTGTTAAGACTGCCACGGGTTTTTCCCCATATACACTTGTACATGGAGTGGAGTCAATATTGTTGGTTGAATGCGAGATTCCTTCTTTGAAGCTAGCCATAGAACTCTTATCTGACACTTCACCATTGGAGGAGCGTTTGGTCCACCTTGAGCAACTTGATGAGCAGCGTCGAGATGCCTTGGTGGCTCTAGAAGTAAATAAACATCGCGTAAAAGTCCAGTACTATAAGCATGTCTGTCCAAGGAGGTTTAGTGAGGGAGACTTGGTCCTTTTGTGGGATCAACCGAAAGAACCCTTGGGGGCATGAAAGTTTAACCCCATGTGGCGTGGTCCTTACATCGTCAAACGTGTGTTAGAGAAGGGTGCTTACGAGTTAGTGGATTATGAGGGAATGGCCTTGGCAGAGCTTAGAAATGGGCTCTATCTCAAGAAGTACTATGCATGATTTTTCAGCCAAGGCTGGTTATTGTATATTATTGTACAGTTTGCATAGTTAGGTCTTTTTCTTATCATGATCAGGTTTGTGATTAGTTTTGGTTTCTTTTGGCAGATGTCAATGGAATCTTCCACCTATGTAGGATTCACGGATGGTGTGAGCCATCACACTCAACACTCAGCCTCTGCTGCTTGGGTGATTTATACTCCTATGGTTCAGGTACTGTTTTCGGGAGGTGTATGTCTATGGCCATCTTCAAACAATGTTGTTGAATATAGTGCCGTTATCAAGCTTCTACGAGATGCCATTTCACATGGCATTCTCTCTCTTGAGGTACATCTTGATTCGAAGTTAATAGTGTCACAGCTTAATGGTTTGTACCATGTTAGAGATCCGACATTATTAAGAAGGTTCTTACGTGTGAGATTATTAGAACGGCAATTTGACAATACAACATACATACATGTTCCAAGAATTAATAATTAAGTTGCTGACTCATATGCTAACTACGTGTTAGATTGGCATTTGTTTCATACACAATAAATTCATCACAAACACAAATTTTACACATGTAAATAAATAAACCGATCACCATAAAAAAAATTATAAACATCCAAAATGTGGTAATACATAGTGTCATAGTACAAAAATGGGGCTCTCCAGCCACCAAAATATAATACACAGTAGTACAAAATGTGTCACTCCCAAGTCTCTAAGCCTATGGAGGAGGAGGGGGGTTGTGATCATGGAAGTTCACTATGGCTCTAGCTAGCCATCGGAATAATCGCACCCATGCTCGCGGTACACCCACCACCTGGCACTGCATAGCCTCAGGCAAGTCCTCGACTTGCACCATGGGAAATCTGTGTGTCAGCCTAACAAAGTTGGTATGAATGCTCTAGAACATCCACTCCGCATCCACACCCGTGATATCGTCTCCTCTTCCCCTCCATCTGTGATGAGGGAAGCCTTCAGGCCACCGTGGTCCCACATCTACATGCAAATGGTAGATTTCACTATGTATTGTCACCCAAAAATATGTCTTTTGATTCCATATAATCAGAAAACAAAAAAAATTAAATAATTCAAAAATGTAAAGAGAGGGTTGAGATTCGTTACCTATGTCACCATATGTCGATCCTGGTGGTAGCGGCATGTCTGGGTCCCCCTAAAAATCTATCCTCACATAGGGGTAGTCATTGATGGCAACTATCTGTCGTCGCCACCATGGAAAGAAATCAGCTGGATAAGGGTTGGCCACCCTACCTCCCCCCAGTCTGCGCATAGCATCTGCCCAATGCTGTTGGGCTGGATATCGAACCCCGTGAAGAGGAACGTCAACTCTGGGGCTCAATCCTGGAACACGCTCGAAGAAAAAAGTGCTCAGTATGCTACTGAACCCGAAGTTCCGCACCCTGCCCATCTTACACTCACTGAGCTAATGTTTCATGTTGCTCAGTAGTGTAGTGCTCCAATCATAAACCGTGGGTCGCATGCACTCCACTACATAGAACATTAGAGGCCGCGAGGCCTGGTGGAGTGAAGCCAAGCCTCCTATCCTACATAATGTCATTAGTATGGCCTTTAGGCCTAGCACCTGTATAGAGTTGGTTGGGATATGACTCCCCACCTTCTCTGTGTCTAGATAGTAGTACACCACAATGTACTCATCGATAGTCAAGCCACCTCTAGGCCCACCGCGAGAACGAAGGTTCACTACTTCCCCCCGTTAGGAAAGTCCAGTAATAAAGTATATGTCCTCCACCTCTATAGTGAGGGACATCCCATCTATCTGGAAGGACTCAGAGTCTGGATCCCAATAATCCACCAGCATCTGCAATATTCTTGGTTTGGCCCTCATGCCACCAAGACATCAAAACTTGTAGAGTCCACATGAACATAGCGCTTGTTGAGCCATTAAATTAGCCCTTACTGCCTCCTCTACATCACCATATTCACGCTCTCTCCATTCTAGGACCATCCTGCACAAAAAATTGCAAGTTTTCCCATTATATTACTTAAAAAATCTCATGCGCGGCCGCATACGCGACTGTTTGCCAAACAGTTGCATATGTACGTGGGTTTGGGGGCATTTTCCGCCTATAGCCAGCCCTATACATGGAAAAACCCTCGATTTCCACGTGGGCCGCAGCACCTTTTTTAGAATGGCCTAGAAACCTCAAATGACCATGGAATTTGATGAAAATTGCATTAAAATGGAAGAGAAGAGCATGGGTAAGTACCTGGAAAAAATGGTAGTGGATTCCGTCGGCTGGATCTCCCAGAATTCGCTGTTGAAAATCTGAGCTCAATTGGGTAAAAATTGCAAATGTTTTATAATGTATTGAATTTTCTACTATTTATAGAAATTTTTCAAATTTTTGAAAATTTTTACCCCCTTTCCTATAGTTTGGACTATTTCTAATAATTTTGGACCGTTTTTGACCTAATTATTGATGTAGGAGACCTTTTTGAGTGCCGTTTTAGCCATTGGATTGACCCGTTCGTGTTGATCTCAGGTATCATGTCTAAACTGGCATATAGGTTAGGTTTCACCACCATTTGCATTTTGCATGACCTTATGATTGTTTCATCATAGCCTTAGGTACGAACCCACTCTATTGTGTCACGGAACCATCTTGTTGTTTTAGAACTGGCATGATATGAGTGGTAGAGCTTGACCTTACATGGGTACCCTAGTTAGCACCTTATTTTCATTTGGTGCCCATGCTAATGTTTTATCCCTTAGGGTGTGGGAGTCCGTTGTATAGTATTGCCATGACATTTCGCAAGAGCCTCCTACTCCTCTTGATCTTTTTGCTGGCCTTTTTCCCTCAGGACTCCCATATGTCAAGTTGTAAATGCATTATCATGAGTTGTGCCTGCCTTATTGAGCTTTATGCCGGCTTCTCTGACATTGTGTTTCGGCCATATAGCCTGAGCTTGTCTCATGTCTAGCCATGCAGATCCATTTTATATATCCTTTGCAGCTTGATTCCCTTTTTACCGGGAGGGGATTTTCCCCCGATTGTCGCTATCCTACACATGTATCCTTGCATTGAGCATAGGTATGTTCCACTCCTTGGAACTAGTTTGTTTGCCCCTATGATACTCGTCTCCTCCTAGTCTGTAACTATAAAGCCATTTTATTCTTTTTCAAGCTTTTTAAATATTTGAAAATTTCCAAAAAAGAAATTTAAAAAACCAAAAAGCCAGACAAGGAAAGATGTTATCTTTGGAAACTGTCGAGTCATGTCGCCTTTGAACAGAGCACTGTATATCACATCCATTGGTTGGGTTTATAATTTGACTTTAGGAGCTGTACTCATTTATCTGAGTTTATCTCCACTGACTAGTTAAGCTTCCAATCCCTATGGAGCCTCTGTCAATGCCTCCTATGTCGCAGAGATGTCCCAGTTTGTATATTGAGTCTATGCTACCTTTATTTAGTCACCATACATTGTTATTCTCTTGGTCGAAGGAAGTTGAAACCTAAGTCAGCCATTCCTCAGTTATCTTGACTTTGCATGTCAGCCATTCCTGATACAGTTACTAGTTCGTGCACATTATGATCAAGTCCTTCCACATTATACAGCTTTGATGAGTACCTTGTGTTGGATGATGGGGTATGCCTTAATGCCCTCCTTCCAGCGGATTTCATCCCATCAAATTCAGATCATTTATTCTGGGATTGGAATCTAGAGTCATTTTGAGTGCCTTGAGACTTGCAGTCTTTAGTGGCAGGTTCTCTCGCCATTGACAGTCTTTGGGAATACATCAATGTCCCCTGATCAATGGATCCTCTCAAGTGTTCGACCTCAACACATTTATTCACACTTGTTAGTTTTCACTCTAGTACCTTGATTCCCATTTTCATTATCGGTGGGTGATCTCGCGTCTATTAACGGTATACATCAATGACCGGTAATCAGATGATGGACTACTATGTTCGACCTCAACACCTATATTCACATAGTAGGACATGTACTTGTAGCGGTTTGTGTAGAAGACCTTCCAGATTGGTGGTATCTCTTATATGCTACATCCTTGATCATGCCTATGTTCATGAGATTTTAGCTCTCGTCACTTGATTCCAGTGTATGTCAGACATCTTCAGCCATTATGGAGATCTCGATCCATTATATATCTTCAGCCATTATGGAGATCATGGTTCTTTGTATATCTTCATCATGGAGATTATGATCTATGTATATTGTACGTGGCGATGACCACTTATGTGATATATTGTATCATGCATATTCATGGCCATTGTACTCTTATGTATCCGGGACTACTATATGTATTTGCAGTATGTGCAGAGTTGTATCAGTGTACTATGCTGATTGGGTGGCTGGTCTTCCATTTGGGATTCTTCATCACTCCACTTCTGGGATGGACTTATAATGTATTTCGGCCATCGTATGACCCCTCTAACCTCACACATTAGGGGGCATTTGTTATAGCTGATTTTACCACTCCAGGTGAATCACACTTATATGGCCTTTCCCTTGTCCCTCTGCAGACTCCTTAGAGCCCTTGGACCATTTTTTGTCCTTTGATGTTTCCTTGACCATCCCTAAAAATATGTGAAAAATGATACACGCGACTTTTAAACCCCTAATCGCGTATATACGCAGGTTTTACCACTAAAATCGTGTACATCGGGATGTGTACAAAATCCAAATCCTTTTGGAGTTTTCCTTTACATGGATCCGACTCACTTGACTCCTGGCCTTCCCTATGCCTTGAGATCGCTCAGATTCGACCTTTCATTACCCCTTTGAAAAGCTATATAAGGAACTCTTTGGTACATTGAAGGCATAAGAGAGAATTGAAAGCAAAGAAACTATAGTCCATTGTTGCCGGAACTTGTGCTTGAGTCTGCATCCCTTTGTCCCTTGGAGCACTTTTGTGTTCTTCCCAAGCTTGAATTTTTCTTGTGAGCTTGCTATCGAGAGATGGAGGATTGAGGTGGTGGAGGCCCAAGTGGGGGATTCAGTTTTTCCGATTCGCAAACGTGCCGACAGAGGTTGTATCTATTGTAATATCTGATTTTATATTAATAGAAATATCTTTTCCTGTCCAATAATGTATGTTTGAATGAATATTTTATCCATGGGATGATTTCAAATGTTTGTACATTGTTAATTATATATGCTAGAATAGATCTAACACCAATATATATAGTATGCTTGTATTGTTTACTTGTTGTTGAGGACGTGATTAATCAATTCAAGCTGAAGTTGGAAAGCTCAACGGGGATCTACTTCAACCATCTGGAATTAGGTACAAGGTCTGATCCTTTAGTGTTAGACATTTAATTTCTATTTCATATTGGAAAGGATTGATTTCTGGAGTCAAGCTATCTGTTGTGGTACCCCAAGCCATAGGAATTTCTCTCCGTAACAACATGTGTATGCGCACTAGCACACACTAAGGGAACTAAATACTCTATACAACCAAGTATGCTCTTCACAATTTCTATGAATAAAAAAGGAACGAACGAGTGAAATACCTCCATTAGACTCATTTAATTCACAATAAAATCCTCAAAAGAAACCATTATAACATGATAACCAACTAAAATCCTCCACAAGAAGTCACAAAAAATGTTTTAGCTTGGCAGGATAATTGGGTTAGGCATCCAAATAATACCCAACAACTTAGTTTCATTGGGCATATTTTTGAAACATGGCATTGTTGTCTTCTAGTATAATTAAAATCCCAATACAAGCCAATGTGCTCGATCCCAGATCGAGTACATGTACCATGAACAAGGAGGTAAAATACGAGGTATATCTTCCCTTCTCTCCCCTATGAGGAACTCACCTTGTTGTTAGGGAGATGATAGTATATTTCCCAGGCCTAACCATCGATTTGCACTTGATGCGAGGTAACCATAGTGGCCAAACTTAGGATACCACCGAGGAACACTTGGGACCGCAAGTTATTCTTGAAGTCAACTATTGCCATTAGGGGGTGTTTCCAAATATTTGTGATTGTAACATTGGACCCATCGCCCATAGAACTAGCTTTTTGTTACCTCCACTAGTGAATTGGTGTGTGGATTCCACTATCACCATCAATTGTGCTTTTGGGACGCCCAATTACAATTGAGAGGAAGGATGTTAGGTCTTTTTAGGGAATTTACACATATTTTTCTTTTTTAAATACATGCTCATTAAACTCATAATTTAAAAAGAACTATCATGTGGACACCATCACACTAATCCATATTTGCACATATCACTCACATATTGCACCATATTGCATCTATTGTGGTTGGCATATTTTTGCATTTTCCTATATTGTGATTATTCATCACCCATCACTCTTACTTAACAACTAGAATTCCACCATTAAGGAACAAACCCCACCCTAAGGCACTTCTATGGATTGCAAGGCCTTTCCCCTCTCTTGAGGGGTGTTTCTCCATTATCTCCCCATAGAACACAAGGTAGATCACCTGGTCGGGGTCGCTCTTAGAGCACATTGATTGGATCATATATATGAGGATACACCTTAGTTGATTCACTCTCTCCCCTAAAATATAGTGTTGATCCTTTCCCATCCTCTTCTCAAGGAAGAGATTCGCCATTGTTTACTCCCCCACACAGAATTACTCCATCTTCTTCCCCCCCCCCATCAAGAGGAAGTATCACTACATATTCACCTTCCCTTAGAAGACAAAGATCACTACCACATATTCCAAGGTCTCCCCCTTGAGGAAAAAACATACAAAATAACATGGCAACCCCCAATCCTAATACAAACTTACCATTCATGGCAAGTTTGAACCTCCTTAACCTAGACAAGCTGGTTAATGATCCCATATCTCACAACACCACTTGGCCAGATATGTCAGAAAAGATACCTTTAGATATCCCTAATTTTGAAGGAAAATAGGGAGATGATCCCTCCAACCACATTATCTCTTTTCATATATGGTGTTCCTCTAATGGCATAGTGGAGGATTTGGTATGCCTCTATCTCTTCCAAAGAACCCTCACTGGTGCAACTACAAAATGGTATGTCAATTTGGAAACCACCTCTCATGCCACATTTGAGACTATTGCCACATCGTTTCTATCCTATTTTCAATTTCACATAAGATATGATCTTGGACTTGGAATTCTCATTGAGTTCCGATAAAAACACATCAACACATATCGCAGATCATATCCACGTATGGCATAGATGCCAAATGCTATGAAAATTCAACATTCAAGCTCCCTTCCTCTTGGATTGGTTTCTAAAATCACTCCAAGTAGCCATTGCAAAGGATGTGGATACCTCCATGCCACAAACTGGGGAAGAGACTATTTTCAAATCCCAACACTTTGACCTTATACATGCCCAATTAGGATATGTGTACATTATACTACCAGATGTCCCTCGGCATAAATCATTGGATCCTCTCATAGCAGGGATGTCACATTCCACAGACGGGCTTATTGGGTCAATTTATTCCCAACGTAAGGTTCCCCTACAAACAAATTCTGCACCGCCACCACTGGTCATGCAGTACCCACCTGTCCCCATTGTGTCAAATCCCACTCCTATTGCACCAAATCCTTCATTTGGTTAGTCTTAGCATGGAAGGTACAACCTTATTTGTCCAACTACAAGATAATTACAGTCGGTTCCTCAACCACCAATGAAACAACCTACATTGATATCCACATCATATGTGGTGCAACCCACTTATGTCTCACCCCCGAGATATAATCCATATTATCCATATCCATTTCCTCCCAATACAACACCCATACTTTACAAGGGAGTTAACATTGTTTAACCTTCCATGTAACAACAAACTCAAGAATTCGAGCAGTTGAATATTGTCAATCCACTGAATCCACAAAATCATGTGAAGAATAAATGGAAGAACATGAAGCCCCAACAATAAGGGCAAGGGGGAAACCAATCCCCCCAATAAAACAAAACCAAAGTAAACAAGCCCCGCAAGGGGGAAATCCCCCTAAGCAAGGAAATAATGCTAACTTGAGGACAAACTTCCCTTGCACTATATGTGGTGGGTATGGTCACTACACTCACCACTATCCACATATCCCAGACTCCCAAAATATGTTGGGATCATAGAAGCATACACCCATAAACCCTCCTCACGCACCTTTTGCACAACAACCATAGTAGGCTATTTTGGAAAAACCCTTTTCTAATCTAGGGGTAGTTACCCAAAACCTAGGCCCTCTTCACCTAGGAAATGGGCCATTCCAAAAAATTTACATGGCACAAGCATCAATTAACCTACAAAGTCACAATAAGGAGTACACTAATGCGTAAACCTCACATGTCCTTGAAGGAACTTCCATTCCCTCGATAGGCCCTTTATATATTTTGTGTCCTACCACTGAGAAAATTCCTAGGATACCTAAAGAACCATTAAGGTGTACTCCTCGTAACCCCCACATGAAGGCTACACAAAACTACAACATTATGGATGATGTGTCACAATCACCATCCACCATGTTAATCCTATAGGCACTTCAAATATTTCCTTCCCAACAAAAGGCGTTGTTGAATGCACTAGGTGTTGTCGACTAATCTGACGCAAATCCTGTGACCTTTTACCTCAATAAAGGTGAACCATGACTACCCTCATCAATTGCATTCCAAGTACTAGTCATAGTAAAAAACATCATCATCCATCAATGCATCATCGATGAAGGTGCATCCACATGTGTAATGTCTTCCAAGATCGAACGTGTGGAAACAAATTTGGCTCCCATGAGCTAGCACCATCCTCTATCACCCTCTACGCATATAATGGTAGGCCATCCCAACCATGCAGCTTGTACCAGAATGTCACTATTGAGTTAGGGGGGGAATGGTCATGATTTAAGTCAAATCCATCGATCCTCAACTTGACTATAACATCCTTTTGGGACATATCTATATATACACCATGAAGGAAGTCACCTCTTCGGCTTTTCACATCATGATGTTTGCATTCAATGAGAAAGTGGTCACCCTTGAACAACTAAACTAATACAACCCAAATGCGTCAGCCAATACTGAAAATTTCTTTCCTATGGTTAGTGATACCAACACTCCACCTTATGTTGAGATTAGCCCAAGAGTATACAAGGACTCTGACTTCCTAGGGGCATATCTAGGTCCTCCACTTGTCATCCCCCCAACAGAAGGTATAATGTGTACCTTTTCCAGCATGGAGAAATAAGTGTCCACACCTAGAGCCTCATCCTCAACAACCCCTTCAAGCCATGTCATTAAGAAAATCTTGAACCCATCAATGTCACCTATGTTCCAAATACAATTTATTTACCCCCCCACAGGAGTACACGACACTGATCATGGCCTAGTTAAGCCTCCCTAGACTCGCACTTGGACTAAATGTATGGTACCTTACACCACCATTCACAGAAATGGATTCACCACCTATATCCCATTATGAGATGGTATCAGTTCAACGAGTTACCACTCCAACTATATCCACCAACACCACCACCTATGTGACTAAACCACCACTGGTAGTCACTAACCCACAAAATCGGGGCATCATTCAACCAAATCCAACTAGCCCTTCCAACGGGGGCACTACTTAACAAAAGTTGAAAGCCCCCATCATAGAAGGCCATACTCATGCATCATCGATAGGAACAACCCAAACCAACATGAAGGGTGCACTCAACAAATGATAAAAGTATGCATCATGCATGATACTCCCACCATGTGGATCACACCCCCACGCGCTCTATGTGGCCAACAAGGTCATGCAAAAAATATGTGGCCTACCTTACCTGAGCTTGGAAATTTTCTTAATACACGTATTAGTTCCACATCTACTTCCCAAACTGAGACTGGGGGCACATCAAATCCATCAACCCCCAAATCCAAGTCATTACGCACCAATAATGCATGTTCAATTTGTTCTTAATTTGGGAATTATACACACCATTGCCTCGATCTCCCTCGATTTCAAAACTCATTGTAAACCATTTTCCTCACTCGACCATTGAAGGATGAGGCACCAAACTTTGTGCATACAACTGCTACCCTTAGCAATAGCAGAAGTAGTCCCCCACCACCCACCAAAAGTGCTCCTGACATATTAAACTAGGGATATACTGCCCGTCTATGTCGAGAGTGTAAGTTAATGTCCCGACATACATTTCAATGTCCAATGAGAGGTACCTATTGCACCCTTAAATCCGAACAAAGTCACATTGTAGACACCCTCGTCCCTACAGGTGTAGTTATCCCAACTATAGTAGAAGAAGAATATAGACTGAGAGTGGCAATGAGGAACACCTCCATTTGGCCTTCCTTTCATGAGGCCTTAGCGCCCTCATCGTGCCACTATCATTACTCCTAGAACAAATTCCCCATCCTCCTCTCACTCACCATGGAGAAATTTTCTTCTTTGACATGATCCCCATACAACAAGTTGTTGATTCAAGCACACCAACATCTACTCTATCTAATATTTATGCTACCACAAGTATTGACCTTGCCTTCGAAGACTCCTTTTATTCTAATGAGTACATGCTCAAAGAATTTATTTTCCCCACAGACAAGTCTATCATGGAGGCCATGAACATTGACACCTCCCCTAGCATATTCTTCATCACCAGTCATCCTTTACCTCCATGAAGATGACACATTAATACACTATTTAATTAAAAGACTTCTTACCACCAAAACATGTTGATTGGTTCAAAAATCCTATTATGAATCCAGACACTTTTGAAGAAGACGACTTGTCTAACATCTGACCCACCATTTAGATTGATATATCCACTGCCCTAGGAGTATTCAAGAACAATTCCATTGGTTCCTCATGCTCCCCACAAGATATCAATGACTTTATTGCCCTCTTCAAAGAATTTCGATATATTTTCACATGGTCCTATGTTGAAATTCTCGGCCTTGATCCGAACATTGTTGAACACCATATTAATGCATGGCTTGATGTCATCCCAGTTCATCAAAATCAAAGACCAATACACCCTTCCAAGGCCCTATCCATTAAGGTTGAAATCAAGAAACTTCAGAATGCCAGATTCATTCATCCCATTTCCTACATCTCATGAGTGTACAACCCAATACTAGTTAACAAAAAAGTACAAGGCACCATTTGGGTCTGCACAAACTTTCACAACCTGAACCTTCTATGTCCTAAAGACAATTTCTTACCCCCTTTCATTGACCAGATTATCGATTCTTGTGTTGGTATCGTGATACTCTCCTTTAAGGATGGATTTTTTGGGTACAACCAAATACGGATCCGTCCCCAAGATCAGTACAAAACTGCATTTACCATCACATGGGGAACTTTTTCCTACAAAGTAATGCACTTTGGTCTCAAAAATGCAGGTGCCACCTTTCAATGGGAAATGGTGTATGTCTTCAACGATCTCACTGAAATCATTCTATCCTTTTTAGATGACCTCGTGAACCAATATAACAAACGGAAATACCACCTCCCTAACCTACGCACCATATTTACATGCTATCGCAAATATAACATATGCTTAAACCCACTCAAATGCATCTTTTGTGTCACAATCAGATGCCTCTTGGGATTCATTATATCACATGTAGACATCACGAAGGATCCCTCCAAATTTCAAGCCATCATGGATTTACAATGAGTCTTGCAACTTGGTGCCAGTTACAAATCATCCATGGAAAATATAACTTCCTTCGTTGCATTTTTCTTGATTATTCTACCAAGGCCAATGGATTCCTTTGGTTACTTTGCAAATACATCCATTTTCAATGGAACAACCACACCCACAACTCTTTTGACAAAATCAAACAGGAATCGGCATCTGCACCTTTGATTTCTCCCCTTGATTTCAATAAATATTTCATCCTTTATGTCTCAATGTCAAATTGTTTGGTTTCTAGTGTCCTCATCCAAACTATCAATGATAATAGTGAACATGTAATCTATTACATTTAATCAAAACACTCGTTGGCCCTGCCATTAAGTATGGTTGTGATTATAAACTTTCCTTGGCTATTATTATTTTGGTACAAAAGGTACGCAAAACCGAAGTCATCGTCGACTCAAACCCCATGCAATACATACTGAGTTGTCGACACTTCAATAGTAAATTTGCATGGTGCATTGTGACCCTTTAGGAGTTTTAATTTGAATTTTCCACTCCCAACAACAAAAATATTTATCTGTTTTTTAGCTCATCATCGATCCCCCCCCTCTATAGTTGACTTTATTGCCCTCTTGGCCATACATTTCAATGTCCAATGAGAGGTACCTATTGCACCCTTAAATCCGAACAAAGTCACATTGTAGATACCCTCGTCCCTACAGGTGTAGTTATCCCAACTATAGTAGAAGAAGAATATAGACTAAGAGTGGCAATGAGGAACACCTCCATTTCGCCTTCCTTTCATGAGGCCTTAACGCCCTCATTGTGCCACTATCATTACTCCTAGAACAAATTCCCCATCCTCCTCTCACTCACCATGGAGAAATTTTCTTCTTTGACATGATCCCCATACAACAAGTTGTTGATTCAGGCACACCAACATCTACTCTATCTAATATTTATGCTACCACAAGTATTGACCTTGCCTTCGAAGACTCCTTTTATTCTAGAGTACATGCTCAAAGAATTTATTTTCCCCACAGACAAGTCTATCATGGAGGCCATGAACATTGACACCTCCCCTAGCATATTCTTCATCACCAGTCATCCTTTACCTCCATGGAGATGACACATTAATACACTATTTAATTAAAAGACTTCTTACCACCAAAACATGTTGATTGGTTCAAAAATCCTATTATGAATCCAGACACTTTTGAAGAAGACAACTTGTCTAACATCTGACCCACCATTTAGATTGATATATCCACTGTCCTAGGAGTATTCAAGAACAGTTCCATTGGTTCCTCATGCTCCCCACAAGATATAAATGACTTTATTTCCCTCTTCAAAGAATTTCGAGATATTTTCACATGGTCCTATGTTGAAATGCTCGGCCTTGATCCGAACATTGTTGAACACCATATTGACACATGGCCTGATGTCATCCCAGTTCATCAAAATCAAATACCAATACACCCTTCCAAGGCCCTATCCATTAAGGTTGAAATCAAGAAACTTCAGAATGCCAGATTCATTCATCCCATTTCCTACATCTCATGAGTGTACAACCCAATACTAGTTAACAACAAAGTACAAGGCACCATTTGGGTCTGCACAAACTTTCACAACCTGAACCTTCTATGTCCTAAAGATAATTTATTAACCCCTTTCATTGACCAAATTATCGATTCTTGTGTTGGTATCGAGATACTCTCCTTTAAGGATGGATTTTTTGGGTACAACCAAATACAGATCCGTCCCCAAGATTAGTACAAAATTGCATTTACCATCACATGGGGAAATTTTTACTACAAAGTAATGCACTTTGGTCTCAAAAATGCAGGTGCCACCTTTCAATGGGAAATGGTGTATGTCTTCAACGATCTCACTGAAATCATTCTATCCTTTTTAGATGACTTCACGAACCAATATAACAAATATAAATACCACCTCCCTAACCTACGCACCATATTTACATGCTATCGCAAATATAACATATGCTTAAACCCCCTCAAATGCATCTTTTGTGTCACAATTAGATGCCTCTTGGGATTCATTGTATCACATGCAGACATCACGAAGGATCCCTCCAAATTTCAAGCCATCATGGATTTACAACAAGTCCTGCAACTTGGAGCCAGTTACAAATCATCCATGGAAAATATAACTTCCTTCATTGCATTTTTCTTGATTATTCTACCAAGGCCAATGGATTCCTTTGGTTACTTTGCAAATACATCCATTTTCAATGGAACAACCACACCCACAAATCTTTTGACAAAATCAAACAGGAATTGGCATCTGCACCTTTGATTTCTCCCCTTGATTTCAATAAATATTTCATCCCTTATGTCTCAATGTCAGATTGTTTGGTTTCTAGTGTCCTCTTCCAAACTATCAATGATAATAGTGAACATGTAATCTATTACATTTAATCAAAACCCTCGTTGGCCNATAAATATTTCATCCCTTATGTCTCAATGTCAGATTGTTTGGTTTCTAGTGTCCTCTTCCAAACTATCAATGATAATAGTGAACATGTAATCTATTACATTTAATCAAAACACTCGTTGGCCCTGCCATTAAGTATGGCCATGATTATAAACTTTCCTTGGCTATTATTATTTTGGTACAAAAGGTACGCAAAACCGGAGTCATCGTCGACTCAAACCCCATGCAATACATACTGAGTTGTCGGCACATCAATAGTAAATTTGCATGGTGGATTGTGACCCTTTAGGATTTTTAATTTGAATTTTCCACTCCCAACAACAAAAATATTTATCCGTTTTTTAGCTCATCATCGATCCCCCGAAGCACCAAGAGAACTAATGAACGATCATCTACCGAATGAACATCTCTTTCACATTACCTTTGATGACCTTTGGCATGGCGACATACTTACGTATCTCAGGACTCAGAAATTGTCTTAAAATCTATCCTATGATGACATACATCACATTTGCCACCAATCTCCATGATACCTCCTCTTAGGAGATGTTCTTTATCGATGAGGTGTTGATCAAATTTTATGACATTGTTTTTCCCAGAGTGAGGCTAAACAAGTCCTCACTAATTGACACAACAGCGCTTGTGGTGGGAATATCTTTGGTTTAGCCACTACCCAAAAAATCCTTCAAGAAGGTTAATTTTGGCCCTCTATTTTCAAATATTGTAACTACGCAGTAAAAATATGTGTTAATTGCCAAGTCTTCACTTGTAAAACCAGATCCTCGCTATCCCCTTTACATGTCGTCATTACTGCAAGCCCTTTCTGCAAATGGGCCATTAACTATATGGAATGTCACCCAACCTCATCCCAAGGCCACATGTACATCATCATTGCAGTCAACTACTTCACTAAATGATCTGAAGCCATGCCCACATTTGACTGTAAATCCATCACCGCCACTTGGTTCTTCTTTAACCACGTCATAACACAGTTTGGCATCCCAAAACAATTAGTATTGGAAAACGACAAAAAATTCAAATACCAAACCTTTGAAGAGTTATCATGCTTATTAGGCTTCAAACATTACTTACCTGCCCCATATTACCCTCAAGTTAATGATCAAGTAGAGTTAGTCAATAATATTATGAAAACTATGCTACAGTTCATCTTTGATAAAAACAATTCTAATTGGCACCATATGATTTTTAGTACCCTTTGGGAATATCAAACGTCAGTAAAAATTTCTATTGGATTCACCCCATTCCACTTGTTCCATAGAGTTGAAGCTATCCTACCCATTGAGTGTCAAATCCCCACACTCCAATCAATGGTTGAATTATTCCCCGATACCCCGGCATAGAAACAACCACTATTTACCTTAGAACACCTTGACAAAGAATGATGAGATTTGCTGCAATATAACAAAGACATGAAACTTCATTCCAAAGCCTAATATGAAAGTAACGTCTTCCTATGCACCTTTAGCAAGGGTGATTTTGTCCTTGTATTCAACACCCGCAAAAATTCCAAACCCAAACCCGACAAGTTCTTACCTAAGCGGTCCGGTCCTTTCATCATCCAATGATGCATCCCTAATGAGGCATATGTTCTACAAGATTCTGAAGGTATGAAACTCAAAAGTCTCCTCAATGGGTTGTACCTGAAAACGTTCTACCCCTACGCCAAGCACCACTCAAGTGTGGCATGTTTTGAGTTATTATTTTTGCATTGTCCATACCTTTGCAATGTCCTTTACTACACTTGGGTATGTGAGCCATGAGTGTTGGAAAAATGCTCAAAACATCTATAATGGTTGCCACCAACCCCAACTCAAGGTACTAATTTTAGGTATGATCATGGAACTCACATATTCACACCATTGTTTCCCTCTAATAACCACACCATAGATACCATCCTCGATTAACAATATCCAAGTTTTTATGTGCCATCAACATCTCAATTGAGGACCACTCCATTTCCCCCATGGGTGTTTGTCCTCAGCAAACCTTGATCATTATCGACACCCATGATGTTGATACCCCCACAAGATCAAGGAATTTATACCCCATTACCATACCCTACCTAAATCCAATTACTTTATAGTTGCACATTTACTCCTCTACCTCAAGCGATGCCATAACCAAAAGAAATTCGTCGGCACTAGTTACGAACAATATTTCACCATCACCTACTCATACATCCATGAGCATGTACCCACCTTTGTATCATCACCCCCACCAAGATAAAAAAGGCCCCCCCACCCTACGACATCACCAACTCCATTCATTTATTCATGTAGGAACATTATGCATGGCATTGATTCATTGGGCACCTATCTTCACATTTTCCAAATCCCAAATCATTTCGTCTTGGAAAAGGTTCCCCGATTCACTCAAAACTGTGGGAACCCTACCCATAATCAAATTGACTCCCCAATCCACCAAAAACTATGGGAGTCCAACCCATCATCAAATTGGTCCCCTAACATGCCCAACACAATGGGGATCCCACCACTTATTCTTTATGTACAATGAGTTCCCCATACCATTTACACATGGTAACCAATCATTATTTTGGTAACAATACCCTGGTCTCCTTTGATCAATGACATGAAAAGTCTCTCGGTACCTCATAAGTGATGTCTTTGTCAATCTTCACTCTCTCAAGAATTGTATCACTCGCACAGCCTTCATCTACAGTTTGTTTCACTCCATCAAATACTCACTTGAATTATGATATTGTCAGCCCTTCCCAATCTATCATCGATAAAAGGAATTATGAGCTCCACACTCATCAACCAATATTGTGTTAGGCTAGTCAATCACCCTTGGTTACAACATGATCTTGGTTCATTCTGAAAAGACCCTTATCTTGTAAATATTCTCCAACTCTCATCGACGCCAAAACATCATATTCTAAGAGTTGAAGCAGTAGTAGTTGTACCTTATGATTCATTTCAATCATTGTAAGGGATTAGCTTGGACTAAGTAAGGAGAGTCATTAGTGCTTCTTAACTTGGTAGTCTCCCACCTATGCTCGAAAATAAATCATTTATTCACATTAGGGGGAATTGTACATTTTGAAGGTAGTAGTGTTCACATTTGAAAATGATTAGTCGCAATAGCTCTGGTACAGTACAACTCCTTTGGTTTCACACTATTTCTAGATCCCAACTCCTACGAGTCTCGTCAAATTCACAGCAGTTCCACTTTTTCAACACTAGTTACAATCATTCCACCTTCATGTACTCTCATGGTTTGAGGCCACCCTCATCCAATCCTTCAGTATTTTATGTGAATATATTTTAGTCTCTTCATTTTTTATCCACTCTAGTACCCTTTCCACAAGTGTGGGAATTCGATGAACCTCCCTTTTTAGAAGGTCACTCTTTTCCACACAGTTTGAAGAATTACAAAGGGAAAGAACAACAAAAACGATGATGCATTATCAGCTCTATAGTACCCTTTGAACCTCATACATCAGGGGCCATCTGTTATCATGAAAAACTCACACACTTTCAACAATTTCATGATTCACATGGTACAACATTGTCAACGTACAACATGCACATAGTTGAAGACACCTTCACAAAGAATAAATTTCATAATGAGCCCAAGATGGTGTCAAAATATCCCAAAAAAACACTCATTAAACTCTAGTTACTAGCGCTACAACATTATCTCCCAAAACAACACCCACATTATAGCACAGAATATCCTTCGATACCCATGCTACTAACATAAATGGTGGGATCTCACCGACCAACAACACATTGATTTCTCATGAAAGCTCCACTTACCCATTTGAATTCGAATTTGGCCTCGCAAGCACTTGGTTTCCTTAATTGGCCTCCTAGTGTACTTGGGAGCTCAAACCATGAATCAATGGGCTCACATTGTGATCTTGTCATTTCTTGGCCTCCTCATGGCCTATAAAATAAAGCCATGGGCATGCCATTTGTAAGAATATTTTGAAGAAAAGTTATGCTGCAAGAATTGTGGTTGATCTCTCATTTTTCTTATCCTCTTCCCTCACTTCCTAAGCATTTCTAGAGATTCCTTTCCTCCTCCATCAAGGGGTAGGTGTTCTTCCCATCTTGCATTGGTTAACTAACCATACTTCAAGAATTTTGTTGGACAAGGAGGACCACCCTTAGGAAGAGTGTTTTCCTCCATTTGGAGCTCACCTCTCCAAGGCGTTTGTATTATCTTGACCATTGGACAATATACAAGTGGTTTAGATCATTGTGATTGTTGAAGTTTTCATACTCTCCCCCTCTCTCTTTGTTATTTCATACAAGTTTTACTATTTCTATTCCTATTTTGTTTTTTCTTTGATTCCTTCTAACAACCTCTTACAGGATCACTTGGGGTCATCCAACCTCACATTCCACCTCTCAAAATGGGATTGATACTGAGGCTTTGTTGCAGCCTACAAGGCCTAGCTCCATTACCAAAAAGTGGGAAGCACTCTTGTGCATTATTTCCCACAACACAGTGACTCCATGGTTAATATTCATAAGAGTAAAGTCAACAATCCTTGCTTTTTATGTAAGGGCATGCACTTAACTCACTTTTTCCTTGCATGACCGAAGATTCACAGTTGTTGGAAGGTATTAATATGTCTCAATCATAGTTATACCAAGTATTTATTATCCTCTGCAAGATCGTTAAAAAACAAAGAGGTACTCATCAAGAATGATGGGCTTAGGGAGAAATAAGGCAAGTTTTTCTTTAAAAAGCTTTATGGTATCATGTGTCACCTTTGAACATGGAACCTATTTGCATCTCATCATACAGTTGAGTAATATGCTTTCATCTGAGTGATTTCAATCTCAGGAGTTCTTCTACTCCTTTGGGTCAATATAAAGAATGCCTCATTCAATTGTCCCATTATGTTTTTGTCTCTACCTCGTTGAGTCAATGATTCCAAGTCACTTGTCATGCCGCTCATTGTTCAAGGGAAGTTGTCTTGAGTCAACCTCTACAATATTGTCATCCCATACATCCTTGTGTTAGTCCATGCTCATTCAATTCATTTTTTTACATCACTTTCATGTTTCAGTTTCATGTTGATGATCTGGGATTCATCATGGCCCTCCCTAGACGAGTCTAATATTGTGGACATCAGCACATATCTAGGAATTGGGATTAGAAAAAAAACCTTAGTACCTTGGTATTTTCCTGACTTAATGGCAATTTTCCTCGTACTTGACAGTATTTTTTCGTCACTAGCCTCTGATTAAATGATTTTGTGAATGTTTGACGTCAACTCATATATTCACATTCATCGAGATGTACTATCATACCTCGGTAATCATTGTCATCAATGGTGATCTCCATCGCACTTGTAAACGATTTACATCATTGACCAATAATCAAGTGGTTTCTACGATGTTCGAGTTCAACTCCTCATATTAACATGGTTATATTCATATATATTCAGGATCGGTTAGAAGAACCTAGGTTGTTCTTATGTCTTTTTATCATATCCAGGTTGCGATGGTGATTTTTTTAGTAGATTCCCACATGGACATTATGTTGGTGATCTGATTGATGTATTATCAAACGGATCCACTTTGTATTAGTCGTGGTTGTGTTATTATCTCATAATAGATATAGTTTGCATTCTCATAGAAATGATTTTATTCAATCATTCAGGTATGGATCCTCGTTGTATGTCGGTGACCATATCCTTAGTCATTACTATCATGTATTTGCAATGTATTGGTCAGCACCCATGTTTTGAGTTAGTTCATTCCGAGCATGGGTATGCCCACTTTAGGGTGGTTGGACATATTGTTTGAGTTTTTCTTGTAGCTATTCTTCATATCTCTTATAGATATGTTTGTAGACTTATTCTTGGTAAAGTGTTTCAATCATCAGATTCCTTCTAACCTCACACTTTAGGGGGCATCTGTTACACCTCAAATTGTCACACCATGTGCCATATGTGGTCCTCGTGTTTATCACCATGAAAATGAATGAATTTAATGCCTCCTAAGGGTGTTAGGACCCTTTATTGTGTCACCCTTCTGCCCCCTGGTCATCCTTGCGAAGAATCCAAGTGTTTTGGGGTCAAAATCTAACCTAACAAACCCCTTTTTGAGCCTCCTATTAAAATTTATGCCCCTTCCCAGTTGTCCTATGAGTGAAAAGTACATAATTTTTGTACCCTGCATGCTTTTGGGGAATCGAAAATTACAAATTTTCTCTCTTTGCACCATTATATGGGAGCTAAAATCTATGTTTAGCCTTATCCCTAGGTTTTTGGATCTTAGGGTTTGGGGATATTTTCTTGGGATGAAATTACCCTTCGAATATTCTCTAACATTACATCAATTTCATGGTGTACATAACTTGATACTAATGGTCCTCACTTATATCCAAAACCTTCTCCATGTGGTTGGCCTCCCAATTGCTACTTAAGGAGGGCCATCCATGAGCTACGGGACGTGATATTATAGGGCACCCGACTTATGATTCTGTAACTCTTGGAGGGAAACACTTTGAGAGGTGGAGATTATGATCAAAGAGTCTTGAAGGGATATATAAGGAGAGATAAAGGAGTTCAAATAAAGCATGATTCAGGTTTAACACATTTTGTATGCCTTCCTTATTTCTTTCTTGATGATAACTTAGCATATTCCTCCCATTCTCATGTCTTTAAAGGTGAATGCATGAAATTGTCTATCTTTTCATAGTTAGATATTTGTTTTTGCATGTGTCTCTTTGTAGAAGGTGTTGTCTTGTCCTTGTAAACATGTTCATAATCCTATGGTTGAAGGCTAGGAGCAAGAACAACTTAGCAGTAACATGGACAACCATTGAAAGTGAGGTAGGACATCTACCTTTTTTGTGTTTCTATGCTTACTTGTTTGTGTATGAGCTAGATATAGGAGTACCATAATGTATATTTGTTGTCTTTCTGTCTTAGGTAAGAAACTAGGGGTCTATTTCAATCCTAAGAAGATATCAACCTGTCCATAAGGATATTTTATTAGAACAGAAATCAACGACTTTGCTGGGAATATTTTTAATTTTTTGGTTTTTTCTATCACTTTTGAAAAGGCTAAAATTTAATTTGCCTTAGGTTGTGCATTTGGGAAGAAAAAATCTCTCTCCCTCTCTTAAGTATGACTTCATCGAAATGAATCCTTTCATCTCGTACTTACATGGTTTTGGGTTAAGTCGTCACTTCATCGTCCACTTAACTGCATAAGATAAAATCAAGTAATCGTTAGGTCAAAATATTTTAGCAACTTGTGTGATAGGATAAAGACGTGTTTCGACATCGTAAAATGAAGTTGTTGTCATTAGGTTTCCTTCCCTGCATCCCAAGGACTATACGGTTATTCAACCGCACTTAGAGTATATTGAAAGGCCCTTTTGAACAGTTGCACATCAGACAAGATTACTATGGATTTGAGCTCCAACAAATCCTGCATATATTGGGAGACCCTTATAGGATCCTAGAACCATCCGAGAAATCGTTTTGATCGTTTTGTTGTCACAATACACCAAGAACAGCACTCAAGAAGATTACTATGCACATACTTTCAGGTAGTCAGGTTATACAGTCAAGGGTATTGTCCCAATCCTCCTTGGTTAGAGCTCTGAAAAAAAGAGTTGAGTATAACTATTGGACCCTACGGTATATCACAAGTTGTGATAGCTTGACACACCTGTGAGGTTCCAATTTTTATACGCTACCTATTCACAAGTTTTATTTTTTCCTTTAGTATTAGTAGCATCCACTATGTGTTGTGTCTAGAAGGGCTTAGAGAGTTTATATCTGGCAACATCTTCTAGGACTACCAATCAAGAGACCTCTTTCGAAGGGGTACCTTTTGTTTTCCTCCAGTTGGAGATATTGTTCCTCCCTTTATTTCCACTTTGAATATTCTCGGATTTTCCATAGGATTACCAGTATGTTTATTATCCAATTCAGTGATCCCAGATGCATTTAATGCTTCAAATATTAACTCTCCACCATAAGAGAATCGACCCAAAAATGATCCTTTGTTTTTTTCATCTAATGTATCTTCTTCTGCCTCTTCTTCCTCACCTGATAAAACAGTGATGCTAGTAATTAGGAGGTTAAGAATTAGAAGATTAAGAAGATTAAGAATAATAATAATAATAATAATAATAATAAAGAGACCAAACATCCACCGGATACCTATAATGATGCTCTTCCTATGCAAACACCTAGAAAACCCAAGTTCCCTTGTAGTATCTCCCTGGGTGATCAACTTCTTAAGGATTTCCCTAGTCTTCCCAAGGTCT
Source organism: Pseudotsuga menziesii (assembly GCA_001517045.1). Lineage (NCBI taxonomy): Eukaryota > Viridiplantae > Streptophyta > Pinopsida > Pinales > Pinaceae > Pseudotsuga > Pseudotsuga menziesii. The sequence continues at coordinate 169,831 of LPNX011217909.1, read as the reverse complement.
TAGAAGTGTGATCGAAAATTTTTGAGAAACCCACATCATCATCCTCTTCACATCATACTAATGATATCCTATCAACCACTGATTCCATGGTTAAGAGTCAGAAGAGTAAAGTCAAGAATCCTTGCTTGTTATGTAATGTCATGAACTTCACTTACCTTTTTCCTCACATGGATGAAGCTTTGCAGTTGTTGGAAGGTATTTCTATCTCTCAATCACAGTTATATCGAGCATTTGCTTTCCTCCTCAATATCATTAAAAAACAAAGAGGTAATCATCAAGCATGATGGGGGTTAGGGAGAAATAAGCCAAGTATTTATTTAAAATGCTTTATGGTAGCTTGTGTTTTCTTTTACATGGTACCTATTTGTGTCTCATCATACAGTTGAGTAACCTGCTTGTCTCTGATTCATGCCAACCTCGTGAGTTATTCTACAACTTTGGGTCAATCTAAAGAATTCCTAAGTAAATTGTCACATTATGTTGTGGTATTTGCCTCATTGAGTGAATGCTACCAAGTCACTTGCCATGCCTCTCAATGTTCTAGGGAAGCTCTCCTAAGGAAACCTCTACAATATTGTTATCCCATACATCCTTGTGTTAGTCCATGATCATTCAATTCATAAATTTATCTCACTTTCCTTTGTTAGTTTTGTGTCGATGATGTGGGATTCATCATGGCCTTCCCTCAAAGAGTCTATTCCTACCGACAACATCACATCATCCAAGAATTGTGATTATACACCACCTTAGTACCTTGGTACCTACATGCCTCAATGGAAGGTTTCCTCATATTCGACAATAGGTTTTCATCATTTGTATTTTGTTGAATGATTCCATGATTGTTCGATGTCAGCTCATATATTCCCATTCATCAGGATGTACTATGATACCTTGGGAATCATTGTCATCAATGGTGATCTCCCTCGCACTTGTTAACAGTTTGCATCATTGACCAGTAATCAAGTGGTTTCTACCATATTTAACTTCAACTCCTCATATTCGCATGGTTAGATTCATATATATTCTCGGTCTGACATCTTTTTATCATACCCATATTGTGATGGTGATTTTTTAGTAGGTTCCCAGATGTACATTATGTTGGTGACATCATTAATGTACTGTAACACAAGAGTCCACTTTGTATTAGTTGTGGTTGTGTTATTATCTCATCATGGATCCAATTTGTATTCTTATAGCCATGATTTTGTTTATTCGTTCAAGTACAGATCCACATTGTATGTTGGTGGCCATATCATTAGTCATTACTATTATGGATCTACAATGTATCAGTCAACAACCATTTTTGAGTTAGTTCATTATAAGCAAGCGCATTCTTGCCTTAGGGTCATTGAACATATTGTTTGATGTTTTCTTGCACCTCTTCTCCGGCTGTCTTCCAGATATCCTTACAGACTTATTTTTGGTAAAGTGTTTCAACCATGAGATTCCTTCCAACCTCACACTTTAGGGGGAATCTGTTACAACTCAAATTGTCATACCATGTGTCATATGTGGTCCTCATGTTTGTCACCATGAAAAGACATGAATTTAGTGTCTACTAAGGGTGTTAGGATACATTATCATGTCACCGTTCCACCCCTTGGTCATCCTTGGGAATAATCTAAGTGTTTGGGGGTAAAAATATAACCTAACAAACCCATTTCAAAGCCTCCTATTAAAAAAAATCCTTCTCCCAGTTGTCTTAGGAGAAAAAATTACATTATTTTCATTCCTTGCATGATTTTGGGGGAGTGAAAATTCCAAATTGTCACTCCTTGCACCATTGTATGGGAGCAAAAATACTTGTTTGGATTTACCCCTAGGGTTTTGGATATTGGAGTTTAGGTGATTTTCTTGGGATGAAGTTACCCTTTGAATCTGCTCTTGCATTTCATCCATGGCATGGTGGAGATAATTGATCCTAATGATACTCACTTATATCCAAAACCTTGTCCAAGTGGTTGGCCTCCCAAATCCTACTCTTAAGGGAGTCCATCCATGAACTATGGGAGGTGATTTTGGAGAGCATCCAACTTATGGTTCTGTAACTCTTGGAGGGAAACACCTTTGAGAGGTGTATATTATGATCTTCAAAGCCTTGATGGGATATTGAAGGAGAGATGAAGGAGTTCAAATTAACTAGGACTCAGGTATAACACAAGTTGTATGGCTTCCTTATTGCTTTCTTAATTAGAACTTAGCCTATTCCTCCCATTCTCATGTCTTTAATGGTGAAAGCATGAAATTGTCTATAGTTTCATAATTAGATATTTTTTTATACGTGTATTTATTTTGGGAAGGTGTTTTCTTTCCATTGTGAACATGTTCATAAGCTAATGGTTGAAGGATAGGAACTCAAACAACTTAGCAACAACGTGGACAACCATCGAAAGTGAGGTAGACCATCTACCTTCTTTATATTTCCATGTCTTACTTTTTATCTTTCATATTGATATAGGAGGACCATAGTGTCTATTTGTTGTATTTATGTCTTGGGAAAACAACTAGGGGTCTCTTCCAAACCCAAGAATATATCAACCTATCCATAGGGATATTTTCTTAGAATATAAATTAGCTACTGTTGTTAAGGAAATTGATCCTACGGTTTGGGTTATACCACGTCCAACATACTGGTGTAGATAGAGATAGACTTATAATTAAAAAAGTAAGAATCTAACATAACATGTATTATATGAAACAAATGGATTCTGAGAATAGAGAGCAAGTACCTTATTTATGAAGGTTGATCCAAGCTTTGATATTTTCCCAATCAAATCCAAGCCTCTACTTCAAGACCTGCAATGAAAAGACACCTTCCTCATACACTTTTGACTATCATGAATATGAAACATATACAATGACGAGATATAAACTCAACATCTGCATCAAATTTCATGAAGATAAATTAGACATATACAAAAGTGCACACAATTGGTGGGAAAGGGAGATATTTTTTATTAATCAAGAAACTTGCAGCAAATATAGGTTACATCGGTATGAATTGGCACCCATGAAACTCTGATATAGGTCTCCTTGCTCCTCATTCTGGCAAAATTTCTCCAGCATAACCTTTAAGGAAAGTGTCTTCTCCCTTTCCCACATAAAGTCTCCCTTGTATTTATGACAAGGATGAGGAGAGCAGTTTCAAGGATAGGGCAGTTAGGGAAGGTGGGGAGGTTACGAAGTCCACGTCAACCACCTTTTAATTAATATATTTTTTATTTTAACCATTTTTAAGGGACACGCTAATGGAACAAGGAAAACTAGCATGTGAAATGCAAGTTTCCTTCATGCAACCTGCGTGTGCAACTTTTCAATAAAAATGCTAAGGGAACAAGAGAAACTAGTGTGTGGGACATAGGTTGTTTTTGTTGCACATGCATGTATGCCCCAAGATAATGACAAGAAAGAGAATACGCTGGATTAAACAAGATGTGATCTAGGCCATAATCACCTATATTGAATTTATCTCTTCAATCCATTTAGCCCTTTTGTGTGATTGAAAGTTTAGTATCGTCACTCGGACGGAGAAGTGCTAATTCAAGGGATAACATTGAATCCACTGGAGATATTTTTAAATTTTTGGCTTCTTTATATCACTTTTGAAAAGGATTAAATTGCATTTGCATAGGGTTGTGCATTTGGGAAGTAAAACTCTCTCCCTCTCTTAAGTAGGACTTCATCGAAATGAAGACTTGCATCTCATACTTGCATGGTTTTGAGTTGAATCATCACTTCATTGTCCTCTTACTATCATAAGATAAAATAAACGCTAGTTAGGTTAAAATATTTTATCAACTTGTGTGATACGCTAGAGACATGTTCTAGTATCTTAAAACATAGGAGTTGTCATTATTTTTCCTACACTTCATCCTGCCCTAGAGTATATCAAAAGGCCCTTTTCAAACACTTGCACATAAAATAGTAGTGCTACTGATTTGAGCTCCCACGTACCTTGCATATATCAAGAAACCCTTATAGGATCCTGGAACCATCCGAGAAAATCCCTTTGACCATCATATTATCGCAATACACTAAGAACATCACCCAAGAAGATTACTACAGACGTACTACTAGGTAGTCGGTTTATATGGCCAAGGGAATGGTTTTAATCCTCCTTGGTTAGTACTCTGAAAAATTGGGCCTAGTATAACTGTTGGACCCTACCATATATCACTAGTTGTGACAGCTTAACACACCCGTGAGGCTCCAAATTTTATATCTTACCTATTCACAAGTTTGCTTGGTGCCTTTCATTTGGGTAGTGTTTGTTGTGTGTGGTATCTATAAGGCCTTAGAGAGTTTTTATATGGCAACATTTTCTAGTATTACCGATTAACATACATTTTTCCAAGGGTTACCTTTTGTTCTTCCTCTAGTTGGAGATTTTGGTCCTCCCTTTATTTCCACTTTGCATCTTCTCGGATTGTCGATAGGATTACCAGTATGATTATTCTCCAATTTGATGATATTAGATGCATTTAATTCTTCAAATGTTAACTCTCCACCATGAGAAAATCAACCCCAAATTGATCCTTTGACTTTTTCATCCAATGCATCTTCTTCTACCGCTTCTTCTTAGGGTGATAAAAGTAGTGATGCTAGTAATCAGGAGGTTAAGAATAAGAAAGATACCAAACACCCACCAACTATCTATATTGATGCTCTTTCTATGCAAACACCTCAAAAACATAAGTTCCCTTTCAGGATTTACTGGGGTGATCACCTTCTTAAGGATTGGCCTTGTCTCCCCAAGGTCTTAGAAGTGTGGTCGAAAAGTTATGACCAACATGCATCATCTTACTCTCGACATCATACTGATGATACCCTATCAAGAAGTGACTCCATGGTTAATATTTAGAAGAGTAAAGTCAAGAAGCATTGTTTGTTATGTAAAGGCATGCAAACATTTAGCTTGTTCCTTGCATGGAAAAATATTTGCAGTTGTTGGAATATATTCTATGTCTCAGTCACAACTATACCGAACATCCGTTATCCTCCTCAATTTAGTTAAAAAACAAAGAGGTACTCATCAAGCATGATGGGGGTTAGTGATAAATAGGCCTAGTATTTCTTTAAAAATCTTTATGAAATCCTGTATCACCTTTGAACATGGCAATTGTTTGTGTCTCGTCATACAATTGAGTAATTTGCTTATCTCTGATTCATGCCAATCTCATTATTTCTTCTACTTCTTTGGGTAAATCTAAATAATGACTCAGTCAATTGTTGCATTATGTTTTGGTCCCTACTTCGTTGATTCAATGCTTAGAAGTCACTGTCGTGTCGCTCAATGTTCAAAGGAAGTTTTCCTAAGTTAACCTCTACAATATTGTCAACCCATACATCCTTGTTGCAGTCCATGCTCAATCAATTCATCTTTATACATCACTTTTCTATCTTGGTTTCATGTTTATGATGTGGGATTCATCATGGGCCTCCCTCGATGATTATGTTCTTTTCGACATCATCACATCATTCAGGAATTGGGCGTAGAAAGCACCTTAGTACCTTGGTAGATGCATGCCTCAATTGAAAGTTTCCTCATATTCGATAGTAGGTTTTCATCATTGGCCTATGATAGAATGATTCCATGAATGTTCAATGCCAACTCATCTATTCACATTCATCGGGATGTACTAAGATACCTTGGGAATCATTGTCATCAATGGTGATCTCCTTCACACTTGTTAACAATTTACATCATTGATCGGTAATCAAGTGGTTTCCTACCATGTTAGACGTTAAATACTCATATTCACATGGTTATATCCATATCTATTCGGCACCGGGTAGAATACCTTGGGTTGTTCTGATATCTTTTTATCATACCCAAGTTGCGATGGTGATTTTTTGAGTAGGTTCCCACACGGGCATTATTTTGGTGACCTCGTTGATGTTCCGACACATAGATCCACTTTGTATAGTCGTGGTTGTGTTATTATATCATCATGGATCTACTTTATATTTGTATCCATGATGTTGTTCATTCATCTAGGTATGGATCCACATTGTATATCGGTGGCCATATCCTTAATCATCATTATCATGGATTCGCAATGTATTGGTCAGCACCGATGTTTTGAGTTAGTTCATTTTGAGCATCTGTATGCCCACCTTGGGGTCATTGGACATATTGTTTGATGTTTTCTTATATATCTTCTCCATATCTCTTTCAGATATCCCTGCATAATTATTTTTGGTAAATTGTTTTGACCATCAGATTCCTTATGACCTCACACTTTAGGGGGCATCTGTTACACCTCAAATTGTCACACGATGTGTCATATGTGGTCCTCATGTTTATCACCATGAATAGACATGAATTTAGTGCCTCCTAAGGGTGTTAGGACCCTTTATCATGACACCCTTCCACCCCTTGGTCATCCTTGGGAGAATCCAAGTGTTTGGGGGTCGAAATCTACCCTAACAAACCCCTTTTTTATTTGTTGGTTGTGGATCTCGATCTTCGTGATTAAGAGATGTTATTTTTTTAGTCGTGTTTGGATCCCAACACTTGACAGGAGGGTGTGGGGGGGATCCCCCCCGCATTACAGTTATAATAATGGGTTATTTATGGGCCCATGGTTTTGGGAAGGGCATGGTATTTTCCCATGGTATTACCTTTATAAAAGGAAGGCATTGTAATATGGCTATGTATTGTATTGTAGCATTGTAAAAGCGATCTCTATGATTGTGTGAGAGAAACACTAAGAGAGTGAAGAGGAAGTTCCGTAGGTGTGCTACATATTGTATCCCTTCATTTTGGGTGAACCACGTTATATTGGTATCTCTCTTGTAATGTATCTATGTTTTAATATTTGCATCTTGTTTATTGTTATTTCTTCGCGATCCTATTTTTGTAACAATTTGTATCATATCCAAAAGGTATATTTGGTTTGTAAACTCACATGAAAGAAGGGTTCTTGGTTCAAGTGGGAGAAACGGCTCAAGAAGGAAGGTTTAGGGTCAAGAAATTTAATGACCAAAACAGCTAGCTACAAAAGATGCAAATAGAGAACTATTTGTACCAGAAGGATATGTTCCTACCATTGGGCAGAAAAACAAAAAAAATAGTGACTATGAAGGATGAAGAATGGGAGGTTCTTGACAGAAAGGCACGAGTAACAATACGATCGTGCCTGTCTTCATCGATCACTTTCAATATTTCAAAAGAAAAGACAACATAGGGTATGATGTAAGCTATATGAAAAACCCTCAGATTCCAACAAGGTGTTTTTAATGAAGGGTCTATTTAAAATTAAGATGTTTGAAGGTGGATTTGTTGCTGACCATTTAAATGAATTTAATACGGTTACTAATCAACTAATTTCTATAGGAGTGAACTTTGATGATAAGGTTAGGTATCGTCTAATCATCTGCTCATTACCATAAAGCTGGAATGGCTTGGTCATGGTTTTAAGTAATTCTATCCTTGGTTCAAACACTCTTAAATTTGATGACATTGTTGGTGTTATTCTTAGGGAGGAAATGCAAAGAAAAAGAACAAGTGAGATATCAGGTATTCCGTTGACCATGGAGAGCAAGGGAAGAAAAAGGGAGAGAGGAAGGAGCCCAAGTAATCACATAAAGTATAGAAAGGGTATATCCAAGTATAGAATGGGAAAGATAGAGTGTTGAAACTGTGGAAAGAGAGGACATTTGAAGAGACACTAGATAGATTCAAAGAAGAAAGGAGAGGGGCAGCAGGAGACTACTCATGGAGCAAATGTAGCAGCTGATGTGTTTCAAGATGATTTGATTATTGTATTAGATAATACTAGTGATTACTTGGTAGTAGATTCAGGGGCTTCATATCATGCTACACCCCATGAAACATAATTCTTTCATTATTATGTTCCAAGTGATTTTGGACATGCTTTATTGGGGGATGATGAACCATGTAAAATTGTTGGAATGGGTAAGGTACATATTAAGTTAAATAATGGAAATGAATGGTTGCTAAAGGATGTAAGGAATATTGCTTGTATGAAAAGAAATTTGATCTCAAAAGGGAAGAAGAGAGATAGTGGATGTTTGTATACATTTGGAAAAACATGGTGGAATATCACTAAAGGAGAACTGGTAATAGAAGAAGGAAATAGGATAGGTGTGTTGTATTTATGTCCTCATAATACTGACTATTCTATCTCTGTAGCCTCCACGGAAACAGGTGCAGCGTGGTGGCATCATAGGCTTGGACACGTGAGTGGGAAGGGGATGTTGATTCTTCACTCAAGGAAATTGCTTCCAGGTATGAAGCAGGTAAGTTTTTAATTCTATGAGAATTATGTTTATTGGAAACAAAAGAGAGTAAGATTTCTCAGGGTTAGGAAACAGAAGAAGAGTGAAAAGTTAGAGCTTGTGCATATAGATGTATGGGGACAGTTTTAGGTACAATATCTTGGTGGCTCTCATTATTATGGTACTTTTAATGATGATGCAACTAGAAAAACTTGGTTTTATTGCATTGGACATAAATATGACGTGTTTGCAACTTTTAAGAAGTGGAAATATTTGGTTGAGAATGAGACAGGGAGAATATTTAAGTGTCTTATATCTGTTAATGGAGGTGAATACTACATCAATGAGTTTGATATTTACTATCCATACCATGGGATTCTTAGAGAGAATACAATCCCCAGAACACCATAAGAATATGGTGTGTCATAAAGGATTAAAATGATGATCGTGGAGCATGCACGGTGTATAAGATTGCACGTAGGGTTTCCCTTATAGTTTTGAGTTGATGTTGTAGATAATGTTGTTTACTTAATAAATAGCATGCCTTCAAGTGCTTTAGATGGTGGAATTCCAGAGGAGGCATGGGAAGGTAAAAAGGTAAACCACTCATTTATGAGAACTTTTGGTTGTTAAGAATTTGTCCATATTGATCAAGAAAATATAACAAAGCTTGAGGCTAAATCCAAGAAATGCACCTTTATTGGATACCGGCTTGCTGATTTTGGTTATTGCTTATGGGATTATGAAAATCACAAAATCATTAGGTGTAGAGATGTAGTATTCAATGAAAATGTTATCTACAAATATCAGTTGCGGGGAAAGAAAGAGGAAAAGGAAAACACAGAGTACACATTGCTTGATGAAATCAAAGAAAATGAAGTTCCAAAGGTACCAAAAAATCAAGAAAATCAGTATGTACCTCAAACTCCTACATGTGTAAGAATATCTACCAGGTTAAGTATACCCCCTAAACAATTATCTCCTTCATTGTATTATTTATTTATGACTGATTCTAGTGAACCAGAATGTTCTGAAGAGGTAATGTAGGTGGAAACTAAAAAGAAGTTGGAGCAAGGCATGAATGAGGAGATGGAATCACTGGTAAGAAACCAGACTTGGGATATGGTTGAGTTGTTTGCAAGTAAAAGAGAACTGCAAAATAAACGGGTTTACAGGTTGAAGGAAGAATAAGGAGGCAAGAAGCGATATAAGGGTATACTTGTCGTAAAGGGGTTTGCACACAAGAAAGGTATAGGTTTTGATGAAATATTTTCTCCAGTTGTTAAAATGAATTCAATTAGGACTATTTTAAGTCTAGTAGTGGTAGAAGAATTGCATATTGAATGGATAGATGTAAAAATAACCTTTCTCCATGGGTATTTGGAGGAAAATACCACAGGGATATGAGGTCAAAGGGAAGGATAATTTGTCTTGCAGGTTGAAGAAGAGCTTGTATGGCCTGAAACAAGATACAAGACAGTGGTATTTGAAATTTGATAAATTTATGACATAACATGGTTATAGTAGATTTCATTCTCACCACTGTGCTTTTTCAAGAGGCTAGATAATTGAAGTTATATTATCTTGTTATTGTATGTGGATGACATGCTTGTTGTAGGGTCTAACATGCAGGATATAAATGTGCTCAAAAGGAAGCTGGCTAAATCATTTGCGATGAAGGATTTGGGTGTTGAAAAAAGCAAATCCTTGGTATGGGAGTAAAAAGAGATAGGAAAATCGCAAATTGACATTGTCTCAAGGTGATTACATAGAAAACGTGTTGGAGAGGTTTAGAATGAAGACTTCAAAACCAGTTAGCACACCTTTGGCCATCATTTTCAAAATAAGTAAGGATATGTGTCCCAAGACACATGAGGAGATAGAATACATGTCCAAGGTTCCCTATTCATCAGCAGTGGGAAAATTGATGTATGCCATGGTGTGTATCAGACTAGATATCACATATGCAGTGGGAGTTGTGAGAATGTACATGAACAATCTAGGTAAAGAGCATTGGAGGCCAGTACTGTGGATCCTTAGGTATTTGAGAGGTACCACTTCTCATGCATTATTTTTTGGAGGTTTAGACATTATTCTACAAGGATATGTTGATGCGGATTGTTGGGTGTGTTCTACTATCTTAAATACACCTAATATTTAATTATTGACTGGGGTTGGTGGGCTTAGAGTTGCTACAAAATATATGCAAAGGTAGAGGGGTTCCTACGGCGTTGTAGAAATACTTTAATAAACAAAGATTGAAAAATATTTCAAAATGAAAAGCCGAGTCAAACTCCTAAAAATGCAATTATTAATATAATTGAACCAAGACAAAACATCAAACTAAAATAAGATCAAGCTATATTACTTTATTCAACAAATGAGAATACAATCACTACTTTTTATGACAAAGTCTATTTAGTGACTTCAAAAACTAACTAATCAAAGAAAGTGTATATTTGGAAATGCAAGTACAACAACTAAATAATTTATAAACAAACAACTCCTAATTAAAAGGGATACGATCAACAACTACTTAAAAGGCTAGGGTGCAAGGAAGACTTAACTAATAAGTGAATGAAAAACTAAGTAAAAGAAACAAGTATAAAACTCAATAAAGAAAACTGAAAAAGAAAAGCAAGCAGAAAAATTAATAAAGAAACTGGATTCTATTCTACAAGTTTTTATTGGTAATCACACAATAAAAAAGGAAACTATTATTCAAGATAACCCTACTAATCCTAAGTTCACATGCAAATGGATAAATTAGACCAAAAGCATAATTATAAAACAATACAAGAGTGCCAATAAAAATAAATCAGAAACAAAATAAAAAGAAACAAAACATAACCTAACTCAAAACATGTTTAAAGTGAAAGGATAAAACTTTAATAAATAAAAACAATATAAATTTAAGTCTAAAAACTGTCATTTGATTATTACAGTCAAAGCATATCTAAAAACCAAAGAAACAAAGCTTCAAACAGATTCAAAACTCATCAAAAACACTAAAAATGAAACAGTGAGCTGAATGACAGACTGGACGGGTGACTAGACAGACAGTCTGAATGGCAGTCCGTATACAAAAAATAGTAAAACAGACCTAAATGATTTGACTATCAGTTGATTTTGTGCATATGAGAACAAAATGCATAAAAGACAAGAATTAAACCTAGTTAATGATTTAAAATAATTAAAAAGACTTCTAATACTAATCTATGCTTTGAAAAGGATATCTTCTATTATAAAATAAAACAAATTGAAATATAACTGAACTAATCAATATCTAAACAAGGATTAGCAAAACTAACTCTAAATACAAATTAAACCTAAGACTGACTAGATTTTATCTACTTGCAAACATACCATTAAGCATTAAACTAGAAAGAAAGCTAAAAACAAACTACATATGACCAGTCATTTTAATTCTACAGGCAAAGACTACATTAACAGCATAATTTAAATTACATTAACTACAATAAACATAGGTTACAGAGAACTGAAAAACAAATATAAACAAATAAAAAATAAAACTACTTATCCGTGATGAAGAGACAACAAAAACTCATACGGAAATAGAAACCATGAATTGTCGAGGGGCCCTCTCAGCAACCACGGGTAATGCCTGGTGAATGCTTTCACACACAGTCATAAACAGCAAGGTGTAGATCTTCTATTAAAAATAAGGAACATAGTTACAATATTCTTCTCTCAAAATAGACTAACTATCTACCTAATGGATTGTCAATCCCCTATCTCTCTGCATAGAGGTGTTTATATACACATTGTTTTCAAGATATTGAGCAAGTCGACCCTTTAGTGGTCGACTGCTTTCTAAACTTAGTCAATCATAAAAGGAAATAATTAAATCTTAGGCCAATGCATAGGCATATCCCTTCTTTGGCGTAAGTCTGGTTTTCTTCAATGTGAACATGGCATGCAGGTTCCCTCTCCAGCGTGGTTGATGGCGGCGTGTTGGGCAGCAAAGAATACACAGTAGCGAGTCTCTAGAATGAGAGATCCTTCTTCAACATGAACAGATCTCCTCAGTGTGTGTGATATGGCATGTAGCCCCTTCCTTAGTGAAACTGACGGTGTGGTGCTGAACAAATGAGAGCACACGATGAGCAGGTCATTCAATTCTTCAAAGTGCGCAGACTGGTAACAATTCAGAGGTTAAGCAGAGGAGGCCACGACCGATCCTTCCGAGACTGGAGTCATTCCTTCCTTTGAACATGTGGGTGATAAGCAGCGTGATGGTGATCTGAGGCTGAAAGCTTCTTCAGTCATCAAACATGTGGATAGCGGTTCATTTGTAGAACTGTTTCAACATTAAATGCCTGAAATTGGTTATGGACATCGCACGGCTGATTAGAAACCTGGATGGAAAGCTGGAAGGTGAGCTGGACAGTGACTTCGCAGATCAGGCTAAATGGTAAGCTGAATGGTGGTTGCGCAGATCGGTCTAAATGGTAAGCTGAATGTGTTTTATTTATAAATTCACCCAATCATACTACATAACCTGCAAACAAATACACATATTAATTAATATATCAAATATGCTTTAAATAATATAGATTTGAGTTAATAAAATCATAAAAATGATATTAATAACCAAAGTTGAATAAACATTAAATTTGTTCTTACCTTGTGCTGAATAGCGATCTACATGACATAAAATACACGAAAGATAATAAAATATGCATTTAAATGTGTTATTTTAATGTCAAAAATTATAACAAAATGAGGCTCAACATGGATATGGAAGGTGATAAAGAAAGCAAGAGGAGCACCACAAGGAATTCTTTTACTATTGGTGGAACAACAATAATTTGCATTTCGAAACTGCAAAGGTTGTTGCACTTTCAACAACAGAAGTAGAGTATATTGCTGCTACAGAGACTAGTAAAGATATCATTTAGTTCCATAGGTTCATGGACGAATTGGGTAAGAAGCAAGACAATAGAAAATTGTGTAGGGATATCTAGAGTTCCATTGATCTTGCAAAGAACTCATCCTTCCATTCAAAGACTGAACATATACAACTCAAGTACCATTTCAGAAGATTTGCTCTAGAATATTAACTATTAAAGTTGGAAAAGATACAGAATGGCTAGAATCCTGCAAACATGTTGACAAAGGTAGTAACAAGAGAGAAACTAAGTTCTTGTCACATCCAAGGTTATGAGCATAGTAAAACAAGTGTAGCAATGGTAGATTTCTTGTGATAGTCCTTCAAGTGGGATATTGTTGGCTATGAATCCTGATCTTCTTGATTCATAGATGTTGTTGTTTCGGTCGTGTTTGGATCCTAGTACCTAACGAGGGTTGCAGGGAGGGGGGGGTGGTCCCCCCCCCCACTATAGTCGTCATTGGGGGTCCAGGGGGGTGGTGACTATTTTGGGAGCTCCCCCTGGTAGGGGTTTGGGGCAGCACCCCCGTAGCGAAAATTTAGGAAAAAATCCCTTGAAAATGTTGTAATTTCATAGTCATGACTTTGTCAATAATGGTTGATTTACGGGCCCAATGTTTTGGGCATCCTATGGTATTCTCTCATGGTATTCCCTTTATAAAAGGAAGGCATTGTAATATGGTTGTGTATTGTATTGTAGCATTATAAAAGTGATCTTTGTGATTGTGTGAGAGAAATTGTCAGAGAGTGAAGAGGAAGTGCAACGCGTGTGATGCAAGTTGTATCCCTTCATTTTTGTTAGATGGTATAATAATAAAGGACTGGAAATTTTTGTGTGGAAGTAACCCATCTTGGGTGAACCATGCTATATTGGTGTCTCTCTTATAATGTTTTTATGTTTCAATATTTGTATCGTGTTTATTGTTATTGCTCTATAATCCTATTTTTCTAACATGGGACTCCTATTAAGACATTTTCCCCCTCCCAGTATTCCTAGGAGTGAAAATTACATAATTTTTGTGCCCTGCATGCTTGTGGGGGAGAAAAAAATCCAAATTGTTTCTCCTTGCACCATTGTAGGGGAGCGGAAATCCGTGTTTAGCCTTATCCCAAGGTTTTTAGATCTTGGGGTTTGTGGAGATTTTCTTAGGATGAAGTTACCCTTTGAATATTCTCTCACATTCCATCCATGACATGGTGGATATCTTTGATCCTTATTGTTATCACTCATAATTTTTACCCTTTGGTTGTGGAAGGACATTTCCAAGGTAACCTTTCAAACCAATCCTTAGGAGGAAAGATGGCTTCTTTCCTACCAAAGAGAGCTCTCTCAATAAATAGATACAATGGCCATATATATTTTATTACAAATTGAATCAATAATGGAAATGGATGAAACAAGAGGATACCATTGGGTATGGAGTCAAAATCATGAATTATTAAAGATAAACAGGGCTTTTGCAATACAAATTTTCACAGAGGTGGGTAATTATTCTTTCATAGTCAAGTTCTTGATTGTTGGTGATAATAGAAGAAAGATGAACAATCCATTAATATGGGAACCAAATAAAGATGAATCCAATATTAAATTTAGAGGAAATATGTTTATGTATACTTGAATCCTATGAACCAGAGGATATGAGAATGAATTATGATTCAACACAATCTCATTCAAGCATGAAAATATAACACATTGGAAATCGATAACAATAATATCATGCACAAGAGGAACCCGAATACAGGTGACACAGAAGCACACGTGGGAAGCACCAACAAGATGGGCCATCCGGGTGACAAGGATGCTCACTTTGGAAGCACTGACAGGATAGGCACGTCGGTAGTAGGACATCATCTCTCCACACCCCCCAATGGTTGCAGACAATAAATTTGTATCGGTATGTGGATGTCTCAAGGACAACGCCATAATCTCGGGGCAGATGGGATTCATTGTGCCACCCTAGGTCATGGAAGGTCATGCCAACCTGATTAAGCCTTGGTCTGACCATTCTCCAACTCATTTACTCCATAGGTGTTCACTACTCCACGCTCTTCACACTCTTGAACACTCGACTCTCAGCTCTGCTTCTCTTCGTCCAAGCTCTCGGCTCCTCCGCGCTCAATCACAACCCTCTGCTCATTTTCTCTTCATCTCGGCTCTTATGCACTCTGTTCTCTGCCACCCAGACATGTCACGGAGGCAGCGAGGCATTACACGTAGAGGCCATGCTGGGAGAGGATCAACAAATGAGCACTCTGTTTTTCTCACTGCTCTAGCGAGTGGAGAAGAATTTGATGCTGAAATTGTTGACCACGTCCACCAAATTGTGAACGACTGGGAGGATGAACTTACAGGTGCCGTAACTGCAGCGGGATGCTCGATGAACCAACAAAGGAATTACCGGGACATCAAAAACCTTCTTAATAGGCTCATCCTTCATTTTAACTCCCAACCCCTAAGTTCGGCTCCACCTGCCATACCTAATCCTCTAGCTCCCATTGCTCCTCCAACACCCATTGCCCCTTGGTGCCCATTGCCCCTCAAGTTCCTCCTCCTCCCCCACCTCCCCCTCATCCTACTCTGGCTGACCCCATTGCTACCCTTGCCTCAACTCCGATACCTTCTTCCTCTACCCTCTCCCCTGCAATCCCCATGGACTATGAATCCCCTCCCCCCCACTCTGGGTCGTATAAAATCCCTGTCAGCGAGGAAAAACAACCCTTTGCCCATAAAATAGCCTTCTGTAGGTGACGAGGATGAGGATGACTCTGACAATAGTGAAGACTCTAGCTCTCTAAGTGAGGGCACGTCGGACGTTGGAGAAGGGGGTACTGATCCACCCTCCTTCGACTTTGGATGCCTCATTGTAGAGGAACCGTACAGCAAATCTTAGTCAGGTTCTCTACTTTGTTTCTTTTTTGTATGTCTCAAAACATTATGGGATTACCAGGGCCCAAACTCAGTCTATCAATTTTTCCAGTTTATTTTGGCTCACATTACACAATTAATCCTTTTGGGGCCTATTTTTCCTCTAGCAGGGAGGGTCCAGCTCCATATTTTTAGACGTGTTTTCCCTCATGGAGGGAGGGTTTGGGTTACTTCCCTGAATGGTTTTACCTTCGAGTCATGCTCGGCAAGTCTGCTTCTATGATATGTACTATTTTTTGTAACATTGCCTCCTTATTTCAATCAAATAGTCCTTTAATTTACAAAAAAAAACATGCACAAGAGGAAAGGAAATACAAACTATAAAATAACAAAACGAGAATCTCTACTTTGAAAATGTATTATTTGGCTATATAAAATTTTATTAAACTTGAAAATGATCAATACAAAATGAGTCTCACTCTCAAGTTCCAACCCCAGTTACATTGAAAAATTTGCATTGTTACACTAAATCTCCTTGAGATGATACCTAACTGCCTATTTTAACTTCCCTATTACATATGTCATACAACTAAAAATTAAATCTCCATAAACATCGAAAAATATTCTAATTCCACGTTGAAGTGGGCTTTGTCATATCATTTGCTCAAGTATTTTGGATGCGTGTATTTATTGATGCAATTTATACTTCATCCTCCCAAACTTTTCAATTGTCTTCCATTGGTATCCAGAAGGTACTTCATGATTAGTCATTTCTTTATCTAAAAATATTAACTCCACGTGATCCACATAAGAGATAGGAGACAACTTGTCACCTATCATTCTAAATTGATCCAAATTTTCAAAATCTATTGCAATCTTTTCGATTATAACTTCCCTATTAAGGATTGGGTGATGTCTTCAAACTTTTTATGATCCACTCGAGCTTGAACCAACAGAACTTGATAATCAAACTGGGGAATCAATTTTCCTTATTCATCCCAAAAATAGGGGAGTCCTTTTCTGAAATGATCCTGTAAATAAGCCTTTAAGAGACTTGAATTGTTGTAACATATGATTTGTTTTTTCTTGGACACTCTCAACATGATTATGCTTTCAAATAACTTTCCGTTCCCAAACTATCACTATGATTATATCTCTGATCCCCACTATCTTCAATTCCTCTTCTGACAGAGTATTGAGAGAACTGATGGTATTCTAAGTTGCCTTTGCTGACCTTTTGTCTAAAGTTTCTTTCATTATTGCACAACCCTTTCTTGCTATACTGATCATTGTTTCTTTGTACTTTATGAAATTTAAATAAGGCCTCATTTTAGTAGATTCAATGGTAATCGTGTCCCAAATTAAATGTATGTACCCCTGTAGTGGCAATTGTCTTGAAACGTTTTTCAGTTAATTTTTCATTTTTTCAAGTAATTCTTTAATTTTATTCTTAAAATTATTTCTTCTTCTTTTGCTTTGACTACTTCAACTAGCTTCTAAATTTCTACTTTTAATCCTTTGATTTATTCTTCTTTTGAGCTAACTTGAGACATAACTTGAACTATAGCCTCTATACTAGTTTCCACACTTGGTTGGCCTATTTCAAATTGTTTTTTCTTTTCCTTGTCTTCTCTTTGTTTTTCCAAAATCATTTCATTTTCATTCAAAACATCAATCTTGGCTATGAGGAAGTCTCTTTCCTTCTCCCATTTGCCTTGTTCTTCAACAAATTTCAACAGTTTTTCCCTACTATAATTCAACTCTTGAGATAAGGTATCATTTTCCTTTTCTAAAATTGTTAATGCAGATGCCTGAATTAATTGTGTGGCTGAAATTTTTTATTTCTTCTTGAGCAATTGAATTGTGTTCTCTTTTACATCCAAAATTTTAACTGTGTCCTGTCATCTGTCTGGTTCACAATGTGTAGCCAAAAGGTCACCCCGAAGCTTCTTAATCTATTGTCGATAAGTTTTATTTTCAATCTTCTCCTACTTCAGTTGGTTTTCCAATCTTGCCACTGTAGTCTGCAACTTTGAAACCTTCGGAGTATCTGTTAACGAATCAGTATAAATTACCTCTCCAATCTGTTTATGTAAATGGATTTTATCTAGGAATGGAATCTTCTACAAATTAATACTCATTTCTGACACTCTATCATGAGAGGCCACTGCCAAGTTCAAAGTATTTTTACATGATCTTTAATAGTTATCAGTGAAACCACTTTAT
The DNA here is from genome assembly GCA_001517045.1 of Pseudotsuga menziesii. Classification (NCBI taxonomy): domain Eukaryota; kingdom Viridiplantae; phylum Streptophyta; class Pinopsida; order Pinales; family Pinaceae; genus Pseudotsuga; species Pseudotsuga menziesii. The sequence goes on along the minus strand of LPNX011217909.1, from coordinate 151,583 downwards.
CTGATATATCTCTCACTTTAGGAAAAAACTTCCAAGATTTTTCAAAATAAGATTTATTGTCGTAGCCATATTTAGTATACAAGTCATTTATATACTTGTATTTATCACTAGAACCAACCTCCTATGCCTATGCAAAGTTGTATTGTTGAATTTGAATCACTAGGCCTTGAACTCTTCCCTTTTATTTTATCTTCTTTCCTTCCGATTCAACCAACGCTTTACCTAAATCAAGTCTAGGTATTTTTGTGGAGCCCTGGTCTTCATCTTCGATTTCAATTGTTTATGAAAGATCCTTTAATTACCAATAATTTCAACTTTACTTTGGGTTGGTACTAACATGGAAACATATTTCATTAAGGCAGAGAGGTTTAATTGCAAACTTTCTGAACTCTCTGCACTTGGTTGATATTCCATCATATTGGTTGTTTCAACCAATCCGTATATTTCTGGGTGATCAAAAGCCTTATTCTTATTCCGTCAACTCCTCTGTGATATAATGTGATGAGTGTCATAATTGATATTTGATGCTTTCATGAAGTTCATGTATTGCAACAATCCTTGAATCACTAGGAGAGCAACTTTATTATTCACAATGAAAGGACCCACTTTCAATGGAAACTTAATCTTTGAAGCTTTCCCAAAAATCAAAAAAAATTATTCTCCACAATGAGCTTCTGTCTGATGAACTCTAGGGAAAAATCTCTTGGTGTCAAAAACACAGGAAAAATATAAGGCTCATGAACAAAACCATAGACCCTGATGATAGTATGTTCCTTTAAAAGGAGGCAACCACCAATTCTTCTATCAAGGTTGAACTGTAGCACTTCATCCATCTCTGGTAGAACTCTGGGAATATTTGATTGAAAATAAACTCTGTACACTTATGACATAATTAGGTTCAAATAATTTAAATCATTGTTTTTTATTTTATCGGTAAAGACTACTTCTAGAAACTGTAGATTTTATTCATTGAAAAACAGGAACATTCTGACCAAATATGATTGATACCTGAAGTGTATGGTCATGTGGAAATTCACTAGCTATAAATGAATATTTTCATCTAGGAACTCATCAAATTTAAGACAAAAATACTGACTAGGCTCAGACTCCAACTAATGTAGACTCAGCCTAAACAATAAGATTAATAAAGTTTTTGGAACAAGTCTATCACTATCCAACCCTAAAAATTGACAAAGAAGAGAAAGAACACACTGGGAATATTCATTGAATAGGTCAATATCTAGAGGGAAAGGTACATTTTCGATTGATACATCATGTTTAAGGATTTTTAACTTGAAGGCTTGTTTTACTTCTGCAGAAGCATGTATGTACAACTCAATTACATTTTCTTCCATGAAATCTTCAAGGTTTTGTTAAAATGATTGTGGACGCTCTAATGAATCTTTAACAACCAGGGAATTTACGGGGCAAAGGGTTTTTGACTGGATGGAGTCCATAATAACTCGCTCTGACTCAAAATAGTTGGCCGCACACCAAGCAACAAAAATTGGAAAGTTCAGGATTTGGTCTGGACAAAATTGGTGGAAATAGGACTTACGAACATCGTGTACATCAATTCCCTGTCTTTCTAAGGATTTTAACCAGTTCTTTAGCTCATGAACATGGCCAAAGGAAAACACTATGTTGAAAACATCACCATCCATGTCCTCAAATATTTCTTCCAGTTTATTAAACTCCTTAACCCAAGCTTCCTGTCATGTCCCGGTCTTGACCCCGTTACATTAGATGTATATGATGTATATATTGTAAATGATCATGGTGTGGAGCTAAAGGCCAAGGCCCCGCCATTGATCGACTATGCTATGTTTTGGGATTTAAATTGTCACCGATGGCATATCGGGGCATGCGGCACATATTAAGTTTCAGCATCATGTACATATGCATCTATAATAAAAATAAACACAACCAGCTACGGTCGCGGCAACTAAAACGAAGGGGCATGATTTTCTAAGGATAAGGGGTGGTGAAATATTTAACCTATGGGCCAATGGGGAAAAGCCAAATGTCTATGAGAAAACCCATCAAATTGTCAACTACCTTTCTTGTCTTTTTTCTCCAATCATTTATTTCTGCCAGAATGTGGTTGAGTTAGTTATTGCATGGAAGGGGAAGAGTATGGGCGACCAAATTCGAATTGGGCAGAGACCCATTTTTGAAAAACGTGTTCTGACTTCCTTGGCAAGAAAAATGCCCAAAAACGTATGCCATTCTGCTATGCATTCACATTTTTCAGTTTCCTCACGTCTGGGGAGCAGCTGAAGTTTTTCCTGTGTCTTTCCATCCACGTTTTTGGCTGTTGGCTTCATTTTTCCCAGGGATTGGAGGTCGTTTTTGTAATGCCAGGGCCTGGGTTGTCTTCCTCACGTTTTTGGAGCGGCTGGTGCATTTTCCATTCACGTTTTTGGCTGTCTCACTGACTATTGGTCTCACGCACTGGCTATTTGGGATGTATTTCCCTGCTGTGAGTTGTGCTCACTGATAAGCTACAGGATTGTGTGTTTTCCCCCATGTTGTGAGCCGTTTTTGCTGTTACGTATGGGGCTGTGTAATTCGTTTTTACTGTTCAAGCTGTGTTAGCTAAATTGATTGCCTGAGTGCAATGGTTGGTCTTTGGACTGTGTGAGGAGTAAGTATTTTGGCTTGGTTGCTTGATAAACCTGGTGCTAGAAACCACACGGACAAAACTAGAGGGCTGGCCTTCTTCTCCATCACCCCTGAATAGCACTGGAAGGGAATGCAGGGCCTGAGGGACTGTGTAGCAGAGAAGGGACTGATTCCTTGTGTTGGGTGTGGATGGGTGTCTTAGAGGACAGGCTAGTTTTGGTGTAGGTGTTCTTGGCTCTGTAATGAGCTCACCAGCTTAGCAATTTGCCTTCTCCAGCTCCTTAATGGCCTGATAAACCCAACTCTGTTGGCTTGGCTGTGTGTTTTGTTCATCCTTGGCTATGTGTAAGCCTGCTAGTTCCCTTATTCCTTGGAGAATCATGCCCAGCTCGGGGGTGGCAGCGTTGTTGAGAGATTAAGGAGCACGCTGGCCTATGGTTGGGTGGAACGTTGCAGCGACGTAGCTGGTTCTGGATCGAATTCATCATAAGATAAGTGATCTTGTTTATTTTGCCTCTGCAATTCTATATTTACTATTAATTAAATTGGAATGAACATGTTGAATGAATGCTTGTTTGAATGCTGTTGTTTTCCGCTGTGAATGAGGATTAAATTGCATCTGTGCATGATGAATAATCCTGTGTGCATATTTTAGTTTAAATTCTCTTTCAGCATTCTGTTTTAGGCAATTTTTAAGCCTGTGCATGTTCATGGGTGGTTAGCCCGGTCTGATAAAGACAGTAAATCGCGTCCTCTTTGCCGGTCGGAGGCTTGGGGACGTGACACTTCCATTTCACCTACACCTTCCATTTTAAAAATAGCTAGTGATTTGAGATACATGGCCTACCTGGAAACTGATAGCTGGAAAGATAAAGTCTGACTTGGCTTCCAAATGTGCAGTCATGTTTTATCCTTAGGCACAAAATGAAAAATATCCCCTTTCCATGTGATATTTTATTTTTATAATATACCAAAAAGCGGTTTTGGGATCATGGGAGGCAGTTTTTTATTATTTATTTTTATCCAGCGGAATGCTTCTCATCTCACCATGTGTCAAGCGGTAAAAATTTCACTACCGCTTTCCATTTTAATCTCCCTCGCAAGTTGAAAGCATAGAGTGCACTCCAACCATTGATATTTTCTCCTCCAATCATGCGTTGTTGATCATTTCCTACCTTTAACATACTCCAATGGTTATTTCGCCAATGCTCATCAATGTTATGGATCACGCACCTTCATTTAGTGGATTCCCTTTCTGGTGTTGATCTCATCTACTCTTAAATCAAAACTGTTGATACTTTTACAAGATGCTATAAGGTGCTTCATCCATGATTTTTACTCTCTTTCAACACAGCGTGTGTTCCTATGGGAAGTTTGCTCTCCTTTTAGCTCCTTATCCGTTAACTTCTTGCTCATATCAAAACAAAATTTGGACTAGGGCCTTATCTTTTTTCCCTTAAACCTCTTCCAATTCATTTAGAACAAAATTTGTGGTAACACTTATGATCCTCACTTAGATCCAAAACCTTCTCCAAGTGTCATTGGCCTCCCAAATCCTACTCTTAAGGAAGGACATCCATGAGCTATGGGAGGTGATTTTAGAGAGCATCCAACATATGGTTCTATAACTCTTAGAGGGAAATACTTTTAGAGGTGGAGATTATGATATTAAGAGTCTTGAAGGGATATTGAAGGAGAGTTGAAGGAGTTCAAATCAAGCATGAGTCATGTATAACACATGTTGTATTGTTTCCTTATTTCTTTCTTAATGATAACTTAGCCTATTCCTCCCATTCTCGTGTCTTTAATGGTGAATGCATGAAATTGTATATCTTTTCGAAGTTAGATATTTGTTTATACATGTATTGCTTTGGAGAAGGTGTTGTCTTGCCATTGTGAATAGGTTCATAAGACCCTAGTTGAAGGTTAGGATCTAGAACAACTTAGCAGCAACATGGACAACCATCGAAAGTGAGGTAGTTCATCTACCTACTTTGTATTTCCATGGCTTACATGTTTTTGTATCAACTACATATAGGAGGACCATAGTGTCTATTTGTTGTCTTTATGTCTTGGGTGGGAAACTAAGGGTCTTTTCCAACCCCAAGAATATATCAACCTATCTATAGGTATATTTTCTTAGAATAATGTGAAAGGAAATATTGATTTGATGGAGGGACCATTTCTATTGATGCTTCATGAGAAGGAAGATACACATGTGTCTACTTCTCAATTTGATTTTGATCACTTAGACACACCCTAAATCCTCCTTTGACATGGTGAGTAGTAGTGGAGTCTACTTTTTCATCTTGATGCTTGTCTCATGCACAATAGTGCAGGGGAGTTCCACTTGAGCAATTTGAGTGGGACAAGTTATTGCCGTGAGAGCCATGTGATTAGAGTTTTGTTTACATATGTGGAGTTTCACATCTTGTTGGAGAGGCTCACAGAGTTGAATATTTTCATTGAGAGTGGAAAACTTACCATTTGGTGGATGGATCCTCGCATACCATGGAGTGATAGATTGTCACAACAAATAGTGATGATGGATGGTATGCAGCAAAGACCATGGGATCTAGGTATTGGTTGTTTGTTTCCGACACCATTGTTGTTTGGTAGGATGCAACTGAGATAGTGGGATCCAGGAATTCCTTGGTATAATGGATTTTCTTGGATGTCATTGATGTTTTTTGGAGTGCATCAAAAGCAATTGGACCCTGGAAATGCTTGGTATGAGTACAGTTGTTGCCATTGTGCAGCAGTCTAGTTGTTCGCATTGGAGAACGAGCCATCCATGATTTCTAGGAGTCCATATATGTGGAGCATTGGTTTATTTTCCTCATTATTGAACCTTATGATGGATGTACATGTTATTCACTTGCTTGTTGGGTCGGGAGCCTTCAAGAGGTTCCTTATGTAGAGATTATGCAATGCAGTGGTGGTTTGGCACAATCACCTTACATTCATCAGATTCACTTGGGACTCTAGCATTCTTCTCAATTGCATCAAATTGGTGGAGAATACAGTTTTAGTTGTAGAGGTAGTGGAGTCATTCATTGGGGAGATGGTTATATTTAGAGTGGCAAAGTGGAAGCATAATGGACCTATTGAGTTTAGCATGGAATTGAATTCCAATGATATGTCAATTCATCAACATAAGTCATTGAATGAATTCATGTTTCCTATGGATTGTTGTCATTGCTTGAGGACACACAATGTCGGTAAGGGGGGACTTGCAATGTCCCAAAATTTGGCCATGGAACACAATAGCCTAAGTCACCTAGTCACGTTCATGTTAATTCACTTAGGAGGTGATGAAGGTCAATTCATTTCTAATCCTAAGATCCAAGTTAGGAATAATGCAACATTAAAATATATCTGACTTGAAAAAAATGAATAAGGAGATGGTGGACCTTAATTGACTCATAAAATAAACCAAGTCTCCATGTGGTCAAAAATATTGATGACATCCTAAGGTTGGCAATATTGAGATTGGAAACAATTATTGATGGGAAAAATCAAGAAGGAAGTACAACTCTGTAAAAAGGAAAATCTATGTTGCAGGTTCATTAATGAGCTAAGTAGTGGAAATGGGCCACATAGAAAGATATATGCCCCAAATTAATGTTCAACGCATCCAATTCGAATTGGTTTGCAAGCCAATTAATATTGGGTCAAAGCCACTTAGAAAATCAATTAATATGCTAAATTGCCTCTCTCTCATAAATAATAAATTATTAATATTTTATTTATGATAATGCGAGAGATGTTGAACAATTTTTGGTGTCAAAGGAATTTGGTGGGAAAAGATATTGTGGACAAACTCAATCCCATAGTTTAAGGAAATGGATAAGAAATGTGGACAAACCTAGTTTGATAAATCTAGGAAGTGATAAGGGAAGTGGACTAACTCTATATTTGACTTGGTTGGGGTCCTTAAAATAAGGAAAGAGGTTGGAAGGGTGCATTAGTGGATTAAGAAGACTTCATGGGAACCATTTATTAGCTATCACATGGTTTTGGATTGTTTGGTGGTATTTTTCGCTGGTATTGGTTGATGAAATTGGTTGCATGGTTTTGCTAGTGGTTTTGGGTCATATATTGTATTGGTGACTAGTATTGGGGATAAATAACGAATTAAAGGATAAAAAGGGATCCATAGTTCATGGGTGATGTAATATTGTGGTGTATTTTAATTTCTGTTGAGTTGCTTAGGCATATATATGCTTGGGTGATGCTCCCCTTGCAAACCAAGAGGGTGTTGAATTAGCCATTTCAATTGGTGAATGAGGAGGGAGGTGTTCATCCTTTCCCATAAATTTTAATGTAGGAATTCAATGCCATATTTAGTTCCAAACCATTTCCATTTCAATGATGTTCCAATAGTGTGGAGTTTACACTAGTTCCAGTGAGATGTTCTACAGTTTTTTGTAGTTTGTGGTATACTATTAGAGGAGTAACTGCCAGGGTTTGTGTTTGTTGTTCCTAAATACCTGTAATGTATATGAATTCCCTCCATATTAATAAAATCAGAAGTGCTCTCTATTCTACAAATTTACTATATCTTTCTTCATGTGTTCTTTCTCTCTCTAGCGCAATTCAATGGGAAATCTAACGTCTAGTTTCAAGTTTGGTAGTAATAATCAGACTTATATCCTTCCAATTATCAACATGAATGTTGTTTCTATTAACTAACATGTATATGCTCACATATATAGAACTTCTATAGAAAACCGTGACCCTTATCTACCATTTGGAATCACCAGCAAAACTAGTAAATTCTTTGCTTGCTTAATACATCAGAAATCTTACCAGTTTTGAGTTTTAATGTAATTAACTGAGCTCTGGACCACCAGATCAAGTTATGTAAGTTAACGTAGGTAGGTAAGACATAAATGGATTCATCCTAGTTTCTCCTATAGAAACTTGTTGGGATCTAGTACCATTTAGAATCATTTGGAAATTGCCTAGATGTGTTGTCCCAGTCTTGAACCTTTACACTATTTTCTAAATTTGATGCCCAAAACCTTAATTACTTGAACCAATGGTGTCCATAGTAGGTTGAGGTTATTACCATGTATATATACTTCTATTACTACACCATAATCCATTTATTTTCCGCATAATTCTTGGGGTCATTACCTTTGTCCATCTTGGCCATCCTAGGTGTGATATACTCGAAGAAAGTGCAATTGTCGAAGTATGGACTTTGAGTCTACTTTCTGGCATGCCTTGATACTATGATAAAGTGTATTACGGGTTGTTTTGAGTCAATAGAAGGCCCTAGGATCCTTCCTTGTAAATCTAAAATGTTTAGAAGTGTTTGGGCCCAATTGTAATCAAGTAGTCTCCTTGAGTTTCATTTGGAAGAAAAATACATAGTTTGAGAAATTTCTATTTCTTGAGTTAGGGGTTGAGCTAACATATTTGATTTTCAGATTGGAGATACTACAAGGTACAATTATTATCTCTCTTGGAACTCAACTAAAATCCCTCCTCATAGTCTTCCAGAACGATGTATCCTCTCCTTGCATCATCATAAAAATATCATCCCTTTTCTCCCTGTTAAGTCAGTAATTTTTCTGTCCAATTTTGGTTTGATTTCTTAAATTTTTGGTTTGTTTTTCATTTTTCAAATTAAGCTTTTGTTTTAAGTTGTAGTTTTGATCTCCTTCAGGAGTTCTCTTGATGATTTGATAATTTTTGGGCATAGTTTTTATAGGTTTTATTTGATTTTTGGTCTTTTGCATTTTAAAAAGGGGTTAAAGAAAGTTATATTATCAAAAATTGACTCATTAATGTGTATTTAGAGATCAGTTAGACTTGATTCTTAGCCTAGCAACTTTTAAAACCTCCGACAAATTAACAGAAAATTGAAAAACAGCGAAAATTTGGCATGGAAGTTATTCTTGTAGCGCTGGACAAAAATTTAACAAAGGGCGCACTACAAGAATATCGCGGCCCTTTGTTTTTCCGATTTTTATGCAAGTTTTCATCATAATTTTCATCTGGAAATGACTAATGACATTGAGTGAGTGGTTTAGCACATGTATGTTGCAGTCTAAGCACGTTTTCAAGTGATTAACAGTCACAAAACAAATCAGGTTCATTATTGCTGATAATGTGGAATCAGTTGGACAAACAGTAGTAAATCTCGGTCTAAGCTGGCAAAGTTCTCTTTCTACACGCATTATCATAGGAGAGGAGTGCTCGTGAAGCATATCAAATCGCTAAGAAGGGGGATTGTGTTGCTCTGGAGAAGAGACAGTGTTATAGAAGACAGCGAAGATTAGGGCTTCTTAATTCATTTACCTGCAGTCAAGGAAACCATTTGAAGACACCTGTATGCATAAGGAGAAACCGTTGATAGCCCAAAACGAAGGTATAAGCCGTGGCAGTTGGAAGTTGATAGGTATTTGAATGCAGTTGGAAGGTGTTGTTTTGAGTGAGTTGAATCAGTGGTACTGAAGGAGGAGCTAACATTTGAATGCATATCATACTGCTTGTCTCCTTAACCCTAAAATGAGGAGATTGAATGGCTAATATTCTAAAACAGTTCGACATTATGCCTGATGGTGCATTTTGAAATTAAGCAATGTTATATTGTTCTTATGACAGTTTTCATTTGTGATTGATCTTGTCTCACAGGTTATTTATCCACAGATCTAGTTGTATGTTTGAGACAAGGGAACATTGAACTTGAAGGCCTGTCCAGGAGTGTATAGCAGATTGTGAAGGAGCTCAAAGAACAAAAAACCAGTTTACAAAGCATTTTTCAAACCTAAAGCCAGACTGTTTCTGTTTCCTGAAGGAAGAATATGGGAAAGAGTGGCAAAAGTGGTAAGCTCAACAGGGCTGAGCCCACTGACCTAACCTGGATTGAAAAGCTTCCTGACTGTGAAGAATTGTTTCAACAAGCAGGTTGGCTCAAGTTTTTCAGGAAGATAGATGGATACAATGCTCAGGTGTCCTGCAAGTTTGCTCATGGACTAAAAGATGATATGGTCATGATGGATGCTTTGAAATTCAAGCTGACTGTGGAATTAATTGTAGAAGCTACTGAGATCAGTAATGAAGGAGAGCATTGGTTCAAAAAGTTGCCTTTTGAGTTTGAACCACAAAGGTACCTGTTGCCTAATGTGACTCCTGACTGGAACAAGGGTATCCTCATTCAAAACTTCAGGAAAGAGTGGATTGAGCCCATAAGGATACTTCAGAATTATGTGACCTGTGAAGGAAGATATTCATTTGTATTTAAATATCATTTCAGGTTCCTTCAACACATAGTAGGAGTTTCTAAAATGAATCTGCCCTTTTTCTTTTTAAAGAGCCTGCAGAAGATGTCAAGCAAGATTAAGCAACATGATGATCACACCTCCCAGTCACTTTTTCATCATGGCCTGATCAAACTGATCATCACCACAGTGTTGCAACATGAAGGAAGGACATGGGACTTCTTTCTGTTCTGGTCAGATGTTCATCCCCAGCAAGAAGACCAGCAACCAAAGAGACAAAGTGACAAGGGAAAAGTGATGATAAAAAAGTTAGGTCACACAGCCAAGCCTGCAGATAAAGATGAGGTTAAGACTAAGAAGGTAGCTAAGCAGGTAGCAGAGCAGGAAAAGGTTGCCAGTCAATTCAAAATGCCTTCAGACTGCCCTAAAAGCAGGTACTCATTGTTTGCAGAAGAAACAATGCAGCCTAGTTTGAAATTGCCACTAGTAGCAGATACTCAAGAAACCAGGGCTATTGATGAAGAGAAGGCTGCTGAGCTTGAAGATGAAGTGAAAACTAAACAGAGAAGCCCCCTCACTATCTTATCTGAGGATGAAGAATATTTATTGGAGGATGAACAGCCATTTGATGAAGTAGGGTTAGGTGTTGAGGCCTGTGGAGAATTTTCAGAATGCAAATCAGTTAAGTCAAGGAAGAAGAAAAGGACTGCTACTTCATACAGAAGGCCTAAGACTAGGCCAACTAATAAGCTCAGGTGGAATATGAAAAAGCTATCTAATCCCAAGCTTAATTTCAGACAGGAAGCTGTTGTGATTGATTCTTCCTCTAATGAAGAAACAGAAATTGTTAAACAGGGCAGCAAAAGCAAGGGAAAGTCAAGTGCCAAGCCTTCTTCTTTTTCTCAACCTGCAAAGACAAAAAGATCACAGTTAGCAAGAGAGATTGAACAGTCCAAGTCTAATTTATCTGAAATAGTGCTGGAGATAAAGAATAAACTTTCAAAACAGCAACAAGATGAAAAAGCTAGAATCTGTCCTATTGAAGAGCAGGAGTGGGAGGAAGAAGAAGAAGCCATACTCAGGCAAGCAGGAATTATACAGGAGCCTAATATTCCTATTGATTTCTCAGATTTTCTAATGCAGGATCCAGATATTCCTAATATCCCTAATTTTGATGAAGAAAATCTACAGGGAAGTATTCAAAAATACAAGCAACACATGAAATACTTGCAGCAGACTAATGATGGGCTATATAAAGTTAACAAAGGGCTTATAGAGGAGTTGCAGGATGTTCATAAGCATTTCTTGGAGCTGTCAGAAGTTTCCAAGGAAGTCCTTAGCAGGAAAAGAGTTGCTGACAGGTACTGTTCAAAGCTAGAAAAGACTGTTGAAAGTTTACAACAGGAAAATGAAGACCTTCAGAAAAGGTTAGCTGATATGGAGAAAAAGCACAAAAGAGCTAAGAAGAGGTCTCGAAGCCTAGATGGAATATCACTCCTTGTTTAGGTAGCAAAGGAGATATGAAACAGTTATTAGTTAGTGGTTAGGTTTGATAAACACTTTTTGTTAGGGTTTTGTTATTTTTAGCAACCTTGTAATTTTGTAAAAACTGTAATTTTTACTTTACCTAGCCTAGTGATTCGATGGAGAGTTAGGAGGAAAAACCTAACTGTTTTTGTAGAGGATAGCTATTTAGGAGAATGAGCAAGACATTGTTATGGTTCTGATTTTTGGGAGCATCAGGAGGTCTGCTAGCTGCTTGTACTTTCATACTTATTCAGAGAACTGGTACTGTAACTCTTATATGCATTTTCTGATGAAAGAATGTGATATATGACTCTTTCCCCTTCATTTTGTCTATGTTGGCTTTGTTATTGAGCATGTTTTGCTTCTTAAATGATAAATTCATTGCTAGTTAATGTGTTTTTTCTGGTAATGCTTATCCTTTAATGTATGAACCTCAGCATAGTCTTTTTGTTGGATCTTTGTGATATGTTAGGCATCTTTATCAGTCTATGTTTATGATTTAGTTGTTGCTTTTACTCTGAATGTATTCCCTGCATGTTCTTGAAGCTTACAACCATTCAAATCATATAAAAAACCCTAAACTTTGTTTTATTTATTGAGTTTTACTCTTGAGTGTGTGTTGGCTTGTTACCCTAGCCTTAGTGACAATTTTTGACACAAACATCTTTGGCGCCGTTGCCGGGGACGAAGCTGAAGCATATCTTCCCTGGGATACTCATCTGTTTTCCTGGTTTAAGAGGTGGACATGAACCAGCATCTTTGAAGGCTATTTTCACCAAAAAGTTGTCACAGTGGCTTCTAGAAGTATTGGAACCAGGAGCAGACCTACATCTCCCTTGCTACTGGGTGTGACAGACCCTGAAAAGATTATAAAAACAGCAAGAAAGCTCAGAAGGTCCCAATCTTTACCAGCTTCTTGTGACCCTCACCAGTTGGGTGATTCATTAGACCCAGCTGAAGACTCACCTTGGATAAAACCTATCATTCCTGAAAGTAATTTTCAAGTTTTTACCAATCCTGAAACCTTTCTAAAAGCTAAGACTGCTTCTCCTGGGAAAATACCCCTCTTTCAGCTGAAAACAAGAAAAACCCCTTTCCAAGCAAGTTCCAGTCAAGTTTCTTCCTCTTCAAAACCTCAGTTTAAACCTCAGTCCACAATGGCAGGCCAAAACCCACCTATGGATATGATGGACAAAATGGTGGCAGCCAGGTATGCCCCATTAGTATTACCCCAGCCTTTACATGCTTTGCCTGGAGGAGATTATCAGAAATACATGCCCAGATTCAATGGACAAGGTGAAGTAACTGCAGAAGAACATTGGGAAGCCTTTTTGAGTTATGCAGATAATCAGAACATTGAAATTAAAGATGTATGGATGAGGGTATTTGTGCAAATTCTAGATGGAGATGTAAGGAAGTGGTTTAGAGAATTGCCTGCCAAATCTATTACCATAATTGAAGAGCTCCAAGACCTATTTCTGAGACAGTGGGGAGACACCAAGGACCATACCTATTATATCACTGAGTTTGGTGCCCTCAGAAGAAAGAAGGATGAAACTGTTGCTGATTTCTCAAAAAGATTTAACAAAATGTATAGTAGGATCCCAGCAGAGATCAAACCTACTGAAACATCAGCCAAGTTGACTTATGCAAATGCATTTGACCATGAATTTTCACTACTACTCAAAGAAAGAAGACCTGTCACTCTGCTGAACATGCAAGATGCAGCATTGGAGGTAGAGTCTAATTTTATGGCTGCTAATAGACTGAAGAAAGAAATACCCCAGCAGTCATATGAAAGAAAAGGAAAGAAAGAAGCTGTCTCAACAAGTGCTGCCCCTCAGTCTGCTGAAGCCAAAATAGATGAAATGGATAAGCTTGTGAAGATTCTTACTGCTAAGTTGAACAAACTAGAGCTTGAAAAGAATTCAACTAAACCTGCTCTTGAAGCTCAGAGAAATCCCAATAACCAAAATCAATTTAGGAGGCAGTTTGCTCCTAGATTCATGCCAAGGGAGCGGAGGAATAATGACATCCAGCAAGAAAGGAGGGAGAACGAAGATCAAAGAGTGCCCCCACCTCTTCAAAATAATGTTGTTGATGAAGAAGAGGTTGATGAACAGTTTCTCTTCGATGAGATTGAAACAGATCAGGACATGAACCACTTTGGAGATGGTTTATCTGGAGGTTTTGTAACAAAAGAAGAGTTTCTGAACTCTGAGTTCTATGATGCTGATTTGTATGAAGTTGAAGATGATTTGGAGTTTGAGAAAACTATTATAAATGCTGCTGCTAATCAGAATGGAATTAAAAAGACTATTAATCTCAGATCTGGTCTGAAACAAGTAGTCCAAGCTCCCAAGAAGAAGGCTGCTGTTCCTGTTGCTGCTATTCCTGACAAACAAATTGCTGATCCTGCCCCACAAAAGAAGCAATCTGCAGAAAAACAGAAGAAGGATGCAGAAAATGAAGAGGTAAACAAGTTTGTTCAAAATTTCAGTTTAGAAAATGAGTTGGGCAAATTAAAAATTCATGTACCTTTGACTGAACTTATTAAGAATCCATCTTATAAACAAACAGTCTTAAAGGTTATGAATTCTGCTAGTAGTCAGCCTACTACTAGTGGTCAGCCTACTACTAGTGGTCAGCCTATTTCAGACACTGTCAATCTGCAAGAAGAAAGCCCAAAAATATTTATTGGATCTGCCCTAGCTGAGAAAACAGAAAATGAAGCTGGTGCTTCTCCTCCCTTCTATGTTACTTTGACTGTCCATGACCAGATGATTCATAATTGCCTGTTAGACTCTGGAGCATCCCATAACCTAATGCCCAAAGCTGTGATGGAAGCCCTTGGTCTCAATATCACCAAACCTTACCATGACTTATATGCCTTTGACTCCCGAGCTGTCAAGTGTTTAGGAGTAATTAAAGATATGGTTGTGAACCTTACTCAGATGCCCATGAAGATTGTCATAATGGATGTTGTTGTAGCTGATATTACACCCAAGTTTGGTATGCTTCTTTCAAGATCCTGGGCAAAGAAGGTAGGAGGAACATTGCAGATGGATTTATCATATGCCACCATCCCTGTTTTTGGTGGAGAAAATAGGAGGCTTTACAGAGAACTACAGTTTGCCTACATTGTCACAGATGATAAAAACCCCACCAATCACCCATTGTACTCTGTTGATAAAGATCTTGGTACATGCATGTTAAATTTCAGTGATGAGGATGATCCTACAGGTCTGTTACAAGTGGAAAAAGATCAGCCAATTAAACATAGCAGAGAAGAAGAAGATGCACTGTGGCAGCTGTATTTTGATGGATCCTCATGCAAAGAGGGTGCTGGAGCTGGAGTTTTGCTCATTTCTCATGGAGGTGAGACAATGAAACTCATGTACAAGTTGGAATTTGTTACTACCAACAATACTGCTGAGTATGAAGCTCTACTACTGGGATTAAAGGCTGTAAAAGACTTAGGCATTCAGCAAATTGCTGCATTTGGCGACTCCGAACTAGTTGTTCAACAAGTGAAGAACAAATATCAAGTAAAGCAGGGTTTGCTAAAGACTTATAGGAATGAGGTATGGGATATGTTAGAAAATTACTTCATAGCATTTAATATCTCTCATATTCCCAGAAATTACAATGAAACTGCAGATTCATTAGCTCTAGCAGCTACATATTTCAGAATTCCAAAAACTACCCAGTTAAGGTATCCTATAGAAGTAAGGTACAGACCATGTGTACCAGACAATGTGAAGCACTGGAGAGTATTTGAGGATGATGTTGAAATCAAAAAATTTCTTGAGCTTACATATGAGTTTACAAATGCTCAAATTGATCAGGATGAAGGAGAAGACCAGAATGATGATTCTGCTGAAAGTGAGTCTGCTGAAAATGAGTTTGCTGCACAGGAGATAGCAGGTCATAAGATCATTGAACTGAAGAGCAACTTTATTCCAAAAGGTCTAGTACCTTTAGAAATAATATTCACCAAGGATGACACCCCTTCAAAACCAGTGGTTCAATCTTCAGAGGACAATGTAGTGGACTGCAATATTGGTTCAGCAGAAAATCCAAAAATGGTAAAGATTTCTAAATCTCTGACAGCTGAACAAAGAAGTAGATATATCAAGATTTTGAAGGAACATGTAGATGTATTTGCTTGGTCTTATGAAGAGTTAATAACCTATGATACAGCAATCATTCAGCATAAGGTTCCCTTGAAACCCAATGTCAAACCATTCCGACAGAAATTGAGAAGAATCAATCCAGCCTTGTTTCCAGTGATTGAAAAAGAGATAAAGAAGTTGCTGGATGCTAAGATAATAGTGCCTCTCAGGTACTCCTCCTATGTTGCAAATCTTGTACCTGTCAGAAAAAAGAATGGGGAGATCAGACTGTGTGTTGACTTCAGGAATCTTAACAGATCTTCATTAAAAGACAACTATCCTCTTCCCAAGATTGAACAAGTATTGCAGCAGGTTGTTGGAGCACAGAGGATTTCCATGGTGGATGGATTTTCAGGGTACAATCAGATTGCCATGCATTCAGATGATAAGGAAAAGACAACATTTACCACCCCTTGGGGAACCTTCATGTATGACAAGATGCCCTTCGGTCTGATGAATGTTGGAGCTACCTTTCAGCGAGCAATGGACATTGCATTTGTGGGAGAAAAAGACAAATTTGTTGTCATCTATTTAGATGATATCACTGTATTTTCACAGTCTGATGATGAGCACATAAAACATTTAAGGCAGACCTTTCAGAAATGCAGGAAATTTGGCCTATCTTTGAATCCTAAGAAATCTCATTTTGCTGTACAAGAGGGCAGAT
This sequence comes from Pseudotsuga menziesii, assembly GCA_001517045.1. Lineage (NCBI taxonomy): Eukaryota > Viridiplantae > Streptophyta > Pinopsida > Pinales > Pinaceae > Pseudotsuga > Pseudotsuga menziesii. The sequence continues at coordinate 135,354 of LPNX011217909.1, read as the reverse complement.
TGTTGGGCCATCTGGTGTCTGCTGATGGCATCAGAATAGATCCGGAGTGAGTCCAAGCAATACTAAAGATTAGTTTTCCCAGGAGTAAGAAGGATGTGCAATCATTCATTGGTAAGATAAATTTTCTGCGGTGGTTTATTCCTAATTTTGCTAAAACTATTAAACAAATCACAGCTATGTTAAAGAAGGACCAAGAAGTCAGGTGGATTGTTGAAGCAAAGGCATCATTTGAGAAGATCAAGGTGGCTCTGACTGAAGCACCTGTGTTGGTAAGTCCTGATTTTACCAAGGAGTTCCTTACTTTTTCTTTTGCTTCAGTAGATACAATTGCAGCTATCTTACTTCAGAAAAATAATGAAGGACTAGACCAGCCCATTTCCTTTTTCAGTAAAACTCTTAGGGATTCTGAGCTAAAGTACAGCATACTGGAAAAACAAGCCTATGCTCTGGTGAAGGCTATGAAATTTTTCAGAATTTATATTCTGCATTCAAAGGTGATTTCCTTTGTTCCAAATGCTGCAGTAAAGGACATCTTAAATCATCCTGACAGTGAAGGAAAGAGGGGGAAATGGATTGCCAAGATTATGGAATATGAGGTAGAAATCAGACCTACTAAGCTTGTGAAGGGACAGGGATTGGCCAAGCTGCTGGCTGATTCAAATTGTCGGGCACTAGGTCTGCATATCATGGCTGAATACATTGCTCATGAAGAAGATCAAGCAGCACTTGAAAAAGAAAAGATCATGGATTTATATTCATCTTCAGTTTGGTATGCTGATATTGTCTATTTCCTGTTATTTTTGCAATGCCCTGAACACTTGGATAGGAAGGCTGCTAGATCTTTGAAATTAAAAGCTACAAAGTATTGTTTGATAGAGGATCAATTGTTTTGGAAAGACCCAGGAGGTATCTTGTTAAGGTGTTTGGATCAAGCTGAAATAGGAGAAGTGATTTCAGAATCTCATGAAGGAGCCTGTGGAGGGCATAAATATTGGAAAGCAACAGCTTATAAAATCTTGAGAGCTGGATACTATTGGCCTTCCCTCTTCTCAGATGTTTACCAGCAGGTAAGAGCTTGCATACCCTGTCAGAAATTTGCAGGTAAACAGAAATTATTATCTTTGCCTTTGAAGCCTATTGCTGTCAATGCCCCTTTTCAGCAGTGGGGTTTGGATTTCATTGGAGAGATAAATCCAGCATCTTCAGGACAGCATCATTGGATTTTGACTGCCACAGATTTCTTCACAAAATAGGTGGAAGCCATTCCTACAAGGAATGCTACAGATAAGGTGATTATGGAGTTCATTGAAGATAATATCTTGAGTAGATTTGGCTGTCCACAGAGATTAATAACTGATAATGCCAAAGCATTCAAATCCAAAGCAATGGTGGCTTTCTGTGAAAAAAATGGCATTGTTTTGAAACATTCAACTCCCTATTACCCTCACGGAAATGGCCAGGATGAATCATCTAACAAGAATATCATTCAAAGCATTAAGAAGTTGTTGAATCATAATAAAAGGTCTTGGGATTCAATGCTGAAATATGCATTGTGGGCAGATAGGATCACTGTGAAGCAGGCCATTGGTACTTCTCCTTATCAGCTAGTTTATGGCACAGAAGCAGTGTTCCCTGTTCAGCTAGGGATTCCAGTAATGAAATTCCTCCAAAACTCTCAAGAAGAACCAGATGACATGCAAAGGAGAACCTTCGAAATGATAGAGCTTCAGCAAAATAGAGAGAAGGTGGACAAAGAAGCTCAGTTGTACAGAGCTAAAATGAAAAATAGGTTTGACATAAATATTAAAGAGCATACTTTTTCAGAAGGTGAGTTGGTTTTAAGATGGGATGCAAGAAAGGAACAGAAGGGTAAGCATGGAAAATTTGATAATCTGTGGTTTGGCCCTTTTCTGATTTCTAAAGTGTTGGAAAATAATACATTTATCTTGCAGTCCTTGGAAGGTGAGGAATTGCTCAGCCCTGTTAATGGGCGATTCCTCAAACACTTTTACAGTTGATGAGATCATTGTCACTTTTCATTGTACATACCGGTGTGAGTGAGGTTGAATAAAGACTCCATATCCCAATGGAAGTTTGGAGAAAGAAGGCACTAGTCCACAGGTTCTTGAAGCCTCGCAGGGAGGACTTCATCCCGCAGCTGGAGCCAGATGTTAAGTCAGTAATTTTTCTGTCCAATTTTGGTTTGATTTCTTAAATTTTTGGTTTGTTTTTCATTTTTCAAATTAAGCTTTTGTTTTAAGTTGTAGTTTTGATCTCCTTCAGGAGTTCTCTTGATGATTTGATAATTTTTGGGCATAGTTTTTATAGGTTTTATTTGATTTTTGGTCTTTTGCATTTTAAAAAGGGGTTAAAGAAAGTTATATTATCAAAAATTGACTCATTAATGTGTATTTAGAGATCAGTTAGACTTGATTCTTAGCCTAGCAACTTTTAAAACCTCCAACAAATTAACAGAAAATTGAAAAACAACGAAAATTTGGCATGGAAGTTATTCTTGTAGCGCTGGACAAAAATTTAACAAAGGGCGCGCTACAAGAATATCGCGGCCATTTGTTTTTCTGATTTTTATGCAAGTTTTCATCATAATTTTCATCTGGAAATGACTAATGACATTGAGTGAGTGGTTTAGCACGTGTATGATGTAGTCTAAGCACGTTTTCAGGTGATTAACAGTCACGAAACAAATCAGGTTCATTATTGTTGATAATGTGGAATCAGTTGGACAAACAGCAGTAAAATCCCGGTCTAAGCTGGCAAAGTTCTCTTTCTACACGCATTATCATAGGAGAGGAGTGCTCGTGAAGCATATCAAATCGCTAAGAAGGGGGATTGTGTTGCTCTGGAGAAGAGACAGTGTTATAGAAGACAGCGAAGATTAGGGCTTCTTAATTCATTTACCTGCAGTCAAGGAAACCATTTGAAGACACCTGTATGCATAAGGAGAAATCGTTGATAGCCCAAAACGAAGGTATAAGCCGTGGCAGTTGGAAGTTGACAGGTATTTTAATACAAACCCTTATAGCTGAAAAATTTGGGTTTTTCTCGCTGCATGATTATCTGGAGAAATTGGTTGTTGGAGATGATAGAATAGGTCATAAAATAAACTCCTCACCACAGAAATAGCTATCTGAAGCTATTATGAGGAATTTGCATGGACAGAGCAGCAAAGTAGCCTTAAGCTTAAAGCTTTCAGCCTGTGAAATTTTAATGACAGTTTGAACGAAGATTGTTTATGATTTGCTCTCCAATACATTCGAAAACTCTGATAGTGATGCATATTGGTTATAATGAGCTAATTGAATGGATTCTTCTCATAACCTAATGCCAATCTGAACCAGAATCTACAGGAAACAGCATTGAGAGGACTCATAGACTGATTTTTTATGCTCATCTTTTACAGAAGGTGTTCAGTTGGTTTGAAAAGCTGTTGAAAATTGTTATGATTTGTAATATCACTTGTTTGGAGAACCATGTTCAATTGCTTGGAGAACATGATTGGCTTTCATATACAGGTTTTGATGGCAGTCTTTTGGCTAGGGTGAATATATTGCAAACAGTGGTGTTCTTCTCCATTTTTCATACAGGCAGTCTCCAGTTGGTCAAATAAACCTGTGGTCGATATTGCTCTTCCAAAATTCTGAAGCTGTGAAGATTTTAGGGCTTGAAAATCTATACTGGATGATACACAGATATTAAAGTGAAATACTGATATAAAACAGCCACATTTACTGACAGTTTTCCATTACATTGAATAACCTGGACATTGCAGTGCTGTTTTGAGTGAGTTGAATCAGTGGTACTGAAGGAGGAGCTAACATTTGAATGCATATCATACTGCTTGTCTCCTTAACCCTAAAATGAGGAGATTGAATGGCTAATATTATGAAACAGTTCGACATTATGCCTGATGGTGCATTTTGAAATTAAGCAGTGTTATATTGTTCTTATGACAGTTTTCATTTGTGATTGATCTTGTCTCACAGGTTATTTATCCACAGATCTAGTTGTATGTTTGAGACAAGGGAACATTGAACTTGAAGGCCTGTCCAGGAGTGTATAGCAGATTGTGAAGGAGCTCAAAGAACAAAAAACCAGTTTACAAAGCATTTTTCAAACCTAAAGCCAGACTGTTTCTGTTTCCTGAAGGAAGAATATGGGAAAGAGTGGAAAAAGTGGTAAGGTCAACAGGGCTGAGCCCACTGACCTAACCTGGATTGAAAAGCTTCCTGACTGTGCAGAATTGTTTCAACAAGCAGGTTGGCTCAAGTTTTTCAGGAAGATAGATGGATACAATGCTCAGGTGTCCTGCAAGTTTGCTCAGGGACTAAAAGATGATATGGTCATGATGGATGCTTTGAAATTCAAGCTGACTATGGAATTGATTGCAGAAGCTACTGAGATCAGTAATGAAGGAGAGCATTGGTTCAAAAAGTTGCCTTTTGAGTTTGAACCACAAAGGTACTTGTTGCCTAATGTGACTCCTGACTAGAACAAGGGTATCCTCATTCAAAACTTCAGGAAAGAGTGGATTGAGCCCATAAGGATACTTCAGAGTTATGTGACCTGTGAAGGAAGATATTCATTTGTATTTAAATATCATTTCAGGTTCCTTCAACACATAGTAGGAGTTTCTAAAATGAATCTGCCCTTTTTCGTTTTAAAGAGCCTGCAGAAGATGTCAAGCAAGATTAAGCAACATGATGATCACACCTCCCAGTCACTTTTTCATCATGGCCTGATCAAACTGATCATCACCATAGTGTTGCAACATGAAGGAAGGACATGGGACTTCTTTCTGTTCTGGTCAGATGTTCATCCCCAGCAAGAATACCAGCAACCAAAGAGACAAACTGACAAGGGAAAAGTGATGATAAAAAAGTTAGGTCACACAGCCAAGCCTGCAGATAAAGATGAGGTTAAGACTAAGAAGGTAGCTAAGCAGGTAGCAGAGCAGGAAAAGGTTGCCAGTCAGTTCAAAATGCCTTCAGATTGCCCTAAAAGCAGGTACTCATTGTTTGCAGAAGAAACAGTGCAGCCTAGTTTGAAATTGCCACTAGCAGCAGATACTCAAGAAACCAGGGCTATTGATGAAGAGAAGGCTACTGAGCTTGAAGATGAAGTGAAAACTAAACAGAGAATCCCCCTCACTATCTTATCTGAGGATGAAGAATATTTATTGGAGGATGAACAGCCATTTGATGAAGTAGGGTTAGGTGTTGAGGCCTGTGGAGAATTTTCAGAATGCAAATCAGTTAAGTCAAGGAAGAAGAAAAGGACTGCTACTTCATACCGAAGGCCTAAGACTAGGCCAACTAATAAGCTTAGGTGGAATATGAAAAAGCTATCTAATCCCAAGCTTAATTTCAGACAGGAAGTTGTTGTGATTGATTCTTCCTCTAATGAAGAAACAGAAATTGTTAAACAGGGCAGCAAAAGCAAGGGAAAGTCAAGTGCCAAGCCTTCTTCTTTTTCTCAACCTGCAAAGACAAAAAGATCACAGTTAGCAAGAGAGATTGAACAGTCCAAGTCTAATTTATCTGAAATAGTGCTGGAGATAAAGAATAAAATTTCAAAACAGCAACAAGATGAAAAAGCTAGAATCTGTCCTATTGAAGAGCAGGAGTGGGAGGAAGAAGAATAAGCCATACTCAGGCAAGCAGGAATTATACAGGAGCCTAATATTCCTATTGATTTCTCAGATTTTCTAATGCAGGATCCAGATATGCCTAATATCCCTAATTTTGATGAAGAAAATCTACAGGGAAGTATTCAAAAATACAAGCAACACATGAAATACTTGCAGCAGACTAATGATGGGCTATATAAAGTTAACAAAGGGCTTATAGAGGAGTTGCAGGATGTTCATAAGCATTTCTTGGAGCTGTCAGAAGTTTCCAAGGAAGTCCTTAGCAGGAAAAGAGTTGCTGATAGGTACTGTTCAAAGATGGAAAAGACTGTTGAAAGTTTACAACAGGAAAATGAAGACCTTCAGAAAAGGTTAGCTGATATGGAGAAAAAGCACAAAAGAGCTAAGAAGAGGTCTCGAAGCCTAGATGGAATATCACTCCTTGTTGAGGCAGCAAAGGAGATATGAAACAGTTATTAGTTAGTGGTTAGGTTTGATAAACACTTTTTGTTAGGGTTTTGTTATTTTTAGCAACCTTGTAATTTTGTAAAAACTGTAATTTTTACTTTACCTAGCCTAGTGATTCGATGGAGAGTTAGGAGGAAAAACCTAACTGTTTTTGTAGAGGATAGCTATTTAGGAGAATGAGCAAGACATTGTTATGGTTCTGATTTTTGGGAGCATCAGGAGGTCTGCTAGCTGCTTGTACTTTCATACTTATTCAAAGAACTGGTACTGTAACTCTTATATGCATTTTCTGATGAAATAATGTGATATATGACTCTTTCCCCTTCATTTTGTCTATGTTGGCTTTGTTATTGAGCATGTTTTTCTTCTTAAATGATAAATTCATTGCTAGTTAATGTGTTTTTTCTGGTAATGCTTATCCTTTAATGTATGAACCTCAGCATAGTCTTTTTGTTGGATCTTTGTGATATGTTAGGCATCTTTATCAGTCTATGTTTATGATTTAGTTGTTGCTTTTACTCTGAATTTATTCCCTGCATGTTCTTGAAGCTTACAACCATTCAAATCATATAAAAAACCCTAAACTTTGTTTTATTTATTGAGTTTTAATCTTGAGTGTGTGTTGGCTTGTTACCCTAGCCTTAGTGACAATTTCTGACACAAACACTCCCTACCTTTGCAATAGTCTCTATATTTTTAATAAATGTGTTTTTCATATGATCGCATGTAGTGATTATGTTTCCTTATATGATCATGAACCACATCGAGGTAGATTCTTTCAAAGTGGAGGGAAAGAGATTTAATTTGTGGAATCCATAGTATAATCATAAGTTTTGTAGACTACCTCAAACTTATGAAATAAGAAGGCGTCTGGATCCTTAAAGGTCAGACCATGAAAGTTAGGTACGGTAGTAGGGTTAATATTTTTCATTCCATCCTCTGTATTGTTAAGTCCCCTAATAGGAAATCCACAGATTATTGGATGCTCCTCTCCCACCATGTAAGTATTACGTATGAGGTTTTCTTGTTCAACTTCTAAATCATTGGTTTCTTCCTCCAAAGTAGTGCCAAAGAGACCAGTTCTTCTGATGTGTTGGAAAGGAGGAGAGTTTATCTCATGATTTTCTTTAGAGTTTTCTTCATCTTCTCTCCTATGGATTAAGAATGGATTGGTCTTAATGGGATTTTTTGGTTAAAATCGATCAAACTCTTCCCTAGCTCTAGGAATCCATTCTAAGGAAGGGTTTATAGGCCTTGGATTTGAATATTTTTATCGTCATTTCACTTTATCTACAATCCCTTTTGCATATCCATGATCATGTATTAACCCCTTCTAATGCTCAAATGTGGGTTTTAGGTTGAATTTTTTTCCATTGCATGTCTTAATATTTCATTTGATTTTTTACTAACATTAGGGGAATTAGTGTACTATGTATTTTCTTTGTATATTGACTCCTTTGTTAGGAAGAATCTACAAAAACTTTGAGGGAGTTATGTGGTAGTTGCAAATCCTCTACAAGTATATTGTGAAGACTATGAAACCTTTGTAGGAAACTATGGAACATTTGTAGGAAGTGATGTAACCTTTTATAGGCAGTTGTAGAATCTTTACAATGACAGTGGAACATTTTGAATGTTAGAATAACCAAAAACACATTCCCATACTTAGGATAAAATAATTAATCTTTTTTATTAATTTCCTAGGTCCTACACTAGCTAGTTGGCATCCACTTGCACCATTTGGTCAAAACTTGCCTAAACTACATCTACGAGCGACTTCATAAGACTATAGATAAGATTATGACAATCTAGTTTAGTAAGTGTGCATTCCTTCCTTATTCTGAGTTTGATTGCATTTTAGCAGCTTTCAAGGGAAAAGGTGATTGTATTGATTTCCACCTTGTATTTTGCACAACTCATCTTCCATATTTTTCTCTCCTTAAATAATGATTGTTTTGATTTCCTTCAGTTATCATCTGATACATCTCATTTATCCAATTTATGACCTCCTTGACTGATTTGGAAAGTGTTTTATTCACCTAGGGGGGATTTTTTACTTTTATTAAGCCTTCTTTTGTGAGGATTCAACTTGCCTTCTTAGGAATTCAAATATTTGATGTAATTGTGTATTTGAAAAACCTATTAATTTATAAGGTTGGATGATGTAAACTTATGCAATGCAAGTTTGTGTTATGCACCAATTTCATTCTCCAATTTGAGTGGATCTATGCATATTTTTCAAGCAATTTTGTGAGTTCAATTGATCTAAACTTGGGATTAATTTCCACATGGTATCAGAGATCCTTTAGCTTTATTGCTCTCCCCTATTATTTATTTTGTAGGATTGACATCACTCTCCCAGGGAGCACATTCAGTTTGTTCAACGCACAATTGCTGAAGAAATGGATCAATCTCACCATATCATCTTGACTCCATTCAACTAATTTGGAAGGAAGGAACATATGGAGATTTTGATGAGGAGAAAGGGCCTCTTCAGAGTGACCATGGAAACTAAGGATGATCCCAATGCAACAATAGAGAATATCAAGTGGCATGACAAGATGGATGAGGCATATGGTCTCTTGTGTCTCAGCATTTCCAAATACATTCTTTTCCATCTAGATGGATTGACATCACCAAATGAAGTATGGGAGAAAACCCAAAACTTATTTGGAAATTCAAATGAAATGAGGGGACATTCACTAGAGAATGGGATTGTCTCACTGATTCCAAGTAATTTAAAGTCCTCACAAGTCTACTTCTCCGACTTCAAAGCTCTTGTTCTTCAGTTAAAGCAATGTGGTATTGAAAAGAAAGATGAACAACTAGTCTTGGACATACTTTCGAAGCTTGGACATGACTATTCAGTGTTTTTATTGACATTCCATGCCGCAAAGTTGGCAGTTTTAAAATGGAATATTCCTTCACTTGTAGAGTTCATGGAATCCTTGACCCAGGAACAAGATAAGTTAGTCATGATGGGCTCCATCAAATCTTCCAAAGATCAAGCTTTGGTTGTTGGAGATTCAAATATGGATTCCAAAGGAAAAAAGAATTATAATCCAAAGAAGCCTCCTAACCAAAAGAAAGACAAATCCAAGTCTCCTGAGGAGTCTTCAATCTCTAAGAATAATTCCCAAAAGAAGAAAGGTAAAGGTGAAATGAGCAAATGTGCATACTATGGTAAGGGCTATCATTTAGAGAGCTCTTGCATGAAGAAACAAATTGATATGTTGACTTGACTCCTTGAAAAATACAACATATTTCTTCTTGAAGGTGCAAAGAAGAAGGAGGGTGCATCAAATTTTGAAGACAAGGAGAGAGTCCATGCACTGTTAGCAAGCACTGTAAGTTATTCTTCCTTTATCATTGATTTTGGAGCTTCAAGCCAAATGGTTTCACCAAGGGAGGCCTTCTCCTCTCTTGATGATTCGAATGGTCCTAAAATTGTATCGAGAGATGATTCTGAAACTGAAAGTAAAGGGAAGGGTAGAATAGATCTTGACCATGGCTCCTTCAATAATGTTTTTTATGTCCCAAGTCTTGTTGCTAGTCTCTTGTCAATATATCATATGACCCACACTGGGTCTCCTAATAAGGTTCTCTTCCCTCCTAATGATGTTGAAATCACTGAAATTTTGAATGGTAGAGTCATAGAAAAAGGTTTTGTTGATCATAGCTCTAAAGTGTACAAGTTCTCTCACTCCATGCCCTTCTCAAACCCCTATGCTCTCCTCACCCATGCTAATGAAGCTATAAAGCTATGGAATGAAAGGTTTGGCAATATTAAATACAAGTACCTATCTGATTTTTGTGACAAATAGGGTTTTCTAAAATCAAGTTTTATAAAGGGGTTTGTGAAGGATGCATCCTAGGAAAACACCTAGAGCACAAGTATGAGGGAGTCAATCATGAAAGAACCTCTGAAAACCTTGATATTTTTCACAATGGCATAACTAGTCCTTTCCCTCATATGTCAATGAGTCAATCCTAGTATTTACCAACCTTCATTGATGACTTTTCCAGATACTATTGGGTCTTCTTACTCAAGTACAAGTCAGAAGTTTTTGACCTCCTCAAAGGTTTTAAAGCCTTAATTGAGAACTAGTATAGAAGAAAGATCAAGGTCCTATATATGAGAATGGTGGTGAATATGTAAAATATTAATTTATACAATATTGTGAATATACATGTATCCATATGCAACACTCTATTCCCTACATGCCTCAGCAGAATGGTGTTGCTGAGAGGAAGAGTAGATCTCTCAAGGAGATGGCCACTTGCATGATGGAGTTTAAAAATTTGCCACCAAAGTTTTGGGCTGAAGAAATCAATTGTGCAACCTATATACATGATAGGTTTCCTCATAAATATCTTTATGGAATCACTTCTTTAGAAGCTTGGAGTGGACACAAGCTTGATGTGTCTCACTTCAGGATTGTTGGCTCTAAAGCTTGGGCTATAATTTCACCATAAACGAGGAAGGATTTGGAACCCCAAATTCAAGAGCGTCTATTTGTTGGGTATTCATAATATTCCAAAGGTTATAAGCTGATCAACATGAGAAATCAAAAATCCTTCATTGAAAGGAGTGTTCAGTTTGAAGAAGACCATATGCCAGCAGTAAAAATTAGAGAATCCTCTTCACCACCACCTCCTATAATTGTAAGTGAAGTCTCAAATAAGTTTTATGATTCTGATATTTCTAATAATTAAGATTTAATTGCATATCCTAACACTCCTACAATACTAAAGTGGGCAGCAAAGACCATTCAGGTAGCTAGGGAACTAGCTGGGAATCCTAGTGATCCTAGAAGAAATAGATCTCAATTCGAGAGTGCCCTTTTTATCAAGGACCGATTATTTGTTGAGAAGTTTTATCTAATGGTTGAATCAGATCCAAAAACATATGAAGAAGCATCAGAATATCTAATATGGAAAACAACCATGGAAGAGGAATACCATTCGCTCTAGAAGAATGAGACATGGGAACTAGTCAATATTCCACCAAGGAGAAAGCTATTCAAGTGCAAATGGGTATTTAAGACAAATTTTTCTTTTGATATCTCTCCTCTTAAGTATACGGCAAGTTTAGTGGTCAAGGGATTCTTCCAATTCCAAGGCATTTACTACAATGATGGATTCCATAAGACTAGTTTTGGCCATTGCAGCTTCCAAGCAATAAGAGGTACATAACATGGGTGTGAAGAGTGCCTTTCTACATGGAGATCTCAAAGAAGAGATATATATGGAGTATCATCTATAAGGGTTTTTTACTAATCCATATTGTGTGTGCAGGTTGAAGAAAACACTATATGGGCTAAAACAAGCTCCTAGAGCTTGGTATGCCAAGATTGATGGCTTTCTACTATCACATAACTTTAGTAGATGCAAGTCTGATCCAAATGTATATTTTAATTTGATTCATGGTTCATCATTATTATTTTTTTGTATGTGGATGACCTTTTGATCACATGAAGTTCCATAAAAGAAATTGTCTCCTTGAAGGGTGCATTGAACCATGCCTTCTCCATGATTGATTTGGGATTGTTAAATCAATTCTTGGGGCTTGAGATTTATCAATAAACCCTTGGAATCAAATTACATCAATCCAAGTATGCTTCAGACCTACTAAACAAGTTCAAGATGAAGGATTTCAAGCCAAGAAAGACTCCTTTCCTCTCAGGAGTTAAGCTTGAAGAAGCAAATTCAACTCCTTTGGTAAACAACACACTATATAGGAAGCTAGTTGGTTGTCTACTCTATTTGATGCACACTCAAAATGATATTTCTTATGTGATGAGTGTGGAATATAGACATGTGGATCAGCCCCATGACATCCATTGGAGGGAATCAAAGAGAATCTTGCACTTTGTGCAAGGAACAAAGACACATGGGATTCACTATGTTGCAAATTCTGACCTAGAGTTCGTTGGTTTTACTAACTCTAATTGGGAAGGTGATAACACTGATATAAAATAAAGTTCTAGATATGTGTTTATCCTTGTATATCGACCAATCATTTGGTCAATTAAAACGAAAAATTCCATTTCACTTTCTTCTACAGAGGCAGAATATAGAGGACTTGTGAATGCAACTACTCAATGTTTGTGGTTGCAGGGTATACTTGGAGAGTTTGGGATTGAATTCGACACTTCTATAGTCATTTATTGAGACAACAAAAGTACTATTTGAATCTTAATAGACCTAGTATAGAGGCAGAAAACCAAACACATAGAGATCCATATGAACTACATCATGGGCCTTGTGCATGATGAGATCATTGCTCTACACTTTTGCACATCATCTTAGAAAGTTGCAGACATCTTCACCAAGGAATTATCTAAGAATACATTCAACAATATCAAATAACTACTTGGGATATCTAATCATATGGTGAATACTAATTGAAGACAAGATTTCACAAAATTTTGTTCATGTCCATGTTTAAGGGAGGATTTTCACCTTTGTGGTTTTGACTCTTTCCTTGTTTTGTATGGACAAGCAATATGTAAAGGGTGAATAAGCAATATTTATAGGCCCTATATCTCTGATATTTCACATAAATCAATATTAAGAAGGGGTGTTCAAATAACCAAAAACCCATTCTCATACTTCGGATAAAATAATTAATCTTTTTTATTAATTTCCTAGGTCCTACACTAGCTAGTTGGCATCCACTTGCACCATTTGGTCAAAACTTTCCTAAACTACCTCCAAGAGCACCTTCATAAGATTTTGGATAATATTTTGACAACTCAGCAGACTTCCCAGTTTAGTAAGTGCACATTCTTTCCTTATCCTGAGTTTGACTGCTTTTTAGCAGCTTTTAAAGAAAAAGGTGAAAGTTAGTCACATGGCAACTGCCTTGTTTTTTGCACAACTCATCCTCCATATTTTTCTCTCCTGAAAACATGGTTATATTAAATTTCCATCACTTATCATATGATACATCTCATTCATCCAATTAGTGACCCCCCTTGACTGATTTGAAAAGTGTTTTATGCACCTAGGGGGATTTTATACTTTTAGTAAGCCTGCTTTTGTGAGGATTCAACTTGCCTTCTTGGGAATTTGAATATATGATGTAATTATATATTTGGAAAGCCTATTGATTTATAAGGTTGGTTGAGGTAAACTTATGCAATGAAATTTTTTGTTATGCACCAATTTCAGTCTCCAATTTGAGTGGATCTATGCATGTTTTTCAAGCGATTATATGAGTTCAATTGATCTAAGCTTGGGCTTAGTTTCCACATTTAAGGCTACAGAACCTATGATATATGGATCCTCTACAAAACCTATGAGCTACAAATCCTCTACAGAACCCGTGAGCTACAAAACTTCCTATAGAACCTGTGATCTATCGAACCACCTACAAAACCTATGGGTTGCGGAACCTATGCAAAACTTGTGAGTTGCAGAACCTCTATAGAACTTGTAAGCTGCAAAACCTCTACAAAACCTATGAGCTACATAACCTCTACAAAACATACAGGAGATACATAAAGTCAATAATTCAAATTTACCTTCAACCACCAACTTTAGAGAAAGATATACATTAGGAGTAATGGATTTTTATAAATCCATTATTTCTATTATTTTTATATTTCTCAAATCATGATGTTAAATTATTTGAAAATTAAAGGTGGCAAATGGAGGTGGATATGAGTAGATATTTAGCTTATCCATAAATATTTGAAGATATTTATCAAATATATGATGGATCTAAGAAGTCAAAAGTTGTTAGGAGACATTTGAGATAAATTTTGAGCATTTTATTATAGCCTCTCTCTATAAATTGGAATTTGACTTCAAAGGTATCATAAATAACATGTAGTTAGAAAATATCTTGGAATTAGTTTTGAGATCCAAATTATTAGCAAATTGTTGAGGATATTTTGGATCTGGATTTATTACTTGTTATATAGAACTCATGTAGAAATAATAGCTCCTTCTCCATTCCATAGGGAGGACTTTTAGAGAAAAAGTCTAAATAATGATGGAATAAAGCTATATGTTCATCTTGATTCAATATATATCCTATTTTTGTTTTTTACAATGTGATTTTATTTCTTTTATGATCATGGTAATTTACTTCATTACTGAGTCATAACATCACTAGTTGCACGTTCATTACCCTTGAGTAATCACAACCATTAAAATTAACGCTTCAATTAAAATTGATTGCGCATTTTTATTTGATATAGGTGCACCAACAAGCTTAGGATTGTAGAGTCTTGGAATAGGGTGTCGTGAGTAAATCTTTCCAAGACTATGAAACAAAACAACTAGGTGTCTGTCCATGTGAGAAGTGAAATCCTTGGTATAATTAGTGTTCTCAAGAGGCTCCTCATAAATAGGATTTAAGCACGAGGCAACACACACACATTTGTGGTGGGGATAGCCCCTTGCCACCTTTTGTTGAGCGCTGGAGATATTTCCAGGATATTATTCGTATAAGGGGGATTTTGAGGTACCTTTGGTTCTTTTGAGCTTCGGGCTTTGTTACCCTTCCCATACGGTAGATCCCACCTGTGACTATCCACCTGAGCATTGGTTATATTGGGGTGACCTTAATTGCCTTACCTAGGTATCACAAGGGGTACTTGTAGATGTTATTATGTGAGTGTCTTAGACAGGTAGGGGATAGACATCACAGTTACTATATGCATTGAATCTAAGGGCCACTATAATTGGTTACACACCTCTGCTTGTAGTGTATGGGAGTCTCATGCCTCTCCTAACTGAGACATACCTGCTGCATTCAGGAGCTCACTTATCCTCCCTCTCTGCTTGTTTGCATCTGACTTAGTTTTATTAAGGGTGTGCTCTTTGTGTACTATTTTTCTTTAGGGATCGTAATTAGTTGGGTCTTTCTTATTCTATGGAGTCATTGTGGATCGATTTCCAGCACCTCGCCGATCTCGACGCTTAGCAATATTATCACCTTGTAACCCTTCTCCTCCTCCTCGAAAGAGGATTAGGTGTTATAGGATACCTTTAGTACACTGTGATTCACATACAGTTCTCGCAATGAGTACTACATTTGAGAACCCATAGTTTCCTCTATCTCCATCATCTATAATGGGGGGAGGAACCAAATGGATACCCAGAACTCCGATTTATACCAACCCTCGTGCGGCTGGTACTTCCCATACTGCACAACCCTAGCTGTCATATTTTACAACTACCCATAGGAAGTTTTCCTCTGAGAGGTCGAGTGTTGAGACTCAACCTACTCCCTCTAGCACATGTCCATTTACATTTAGTGTGAGAGATATCACCACTACTATCCCATCACCCGCCACCGGTCCTAGTGCGAATATTGGTGTTGGAATGGGGGGAATCACAACCCCTTATCTTGCTCATAGATTTGGGAGTAGTCATACTCCACCCTCTGCTCTATCTGTGGCAGGATTTTTCTCCCTTAATCCGGTCTTAACACTAGGGTACACTCTCATGGGGGTGACACTAGATACATGAACATTGGGGCTACGAATTACATTCCATCCTACATCCCATTGTCCACCACACTCGTTCCTTCAAATTATTTTCTCATATCGAACCCTCCTTATATCCTGCCAGTCCCTTGGGAAGTAGTGCTCCATATAACTATGTTGTCCCCTCATCAGATGGTATAGTTGTATCTAGAGGATACGTTCCTCCTCATGTGTCTATGAGGAAATCATCCTATCAATCGTATAACTATGGTTATATGGAACCTCCTTCTCAGGGAATACCTAATCATCAAATCCTCGTGCATCCTTATACGGGCCATATGGGAGAGGGTTATTATTCGATTGGTAAAGGCTATGACCTTTATCAGAATCACCATATATGAACCAACCTTGTGAGGGGTCGTGGAACCAGATGGCATAGCCTAGGCTCCCCTTTTTTTCTACTTTAAACCTACCTAACCTTTCGAAGTTAACCAATGATCCAGTATCTTGTGATCCGATGTGGCCGGTTGTTCCTACTAAACTTCCTTCGTACATTCTGAATTTCGAAGGTAAGAATGGTGAGGACCCTAGACAGCATGTTACTACTTTCCACCTATGGTTCTCTTCGAACTCACTGAACCATGATTTTGTCTGTTTATGACTGTTTCAATGCACCCTCACGGGTCCTGCAATGAAATGGTATATAGAGCTGGCTAGTGGCACCTATCAAACTTTTAGTGACTTAGTCTAGACCTTTCTTAACCACTTTCAACCACTGACACACTATGATGTTAGCATAGAGCTCTTGTTGACATTTCAGCAAGATAAATCCACGCATATCTCTGACCATATTCAAGAGTGGCACCAAGGCAAGAGGTTGATTAATACCAACATTATTGGAATGGTTCCTCAAATACTTATTGCAATATATCGCGAAGGATGTTTAGACATCCATAGTGATTAATGAGAAGCATGCTATCTTTAGGGCTCAATGGTTGGATTTGATCTATGCTCAGTCTGGGATTTTATATGATATTATCCCTAATGCTCCATGGTCAAACTTTTATCCTAAGTTTAGACCTGTGCCACATGTTGATTGTATTGTTGGCTCCACAAGTACCAAATTCATAGAATAGGTTACACATCAAATGACAGATCTGTCTATTAACCATTTTGTAATCGGATAGGCTACGGCCTCGTCAACTCCCACCCAGTCGGTGGATGTGCTTTCAGTGCATTCATTGGATCAAAAGGGTAACCAATATCCTAGAAGAAATAATAAACAGGGTGGGAATAGGAAGGATAATCAGAATGATGACAAGAATGTGGATAATGCTGGGGGTACAAGAAACCTAAACGGAAGGTTGAATTCCCTTCCAAACTTTGTGTGGGAGACCATCTCACATACTTGTGCCCTTGTATTGTAGATGCCTTGAAGTACATCGCATAGAGCCCAGTTGTGTTGACTAACCCTTCACCTGATAATCAAAATATGGCTTCGAGGACCGCGAACACTAGAAGCAGTTCTAGTGGGAATCAAAACTCACTAGTAGTTGAAGGTGGCCATGGTTGCATCAACACAATGTCAGCTGCTAATGTTTTGAATCACTCAAAATATTATGGTTTGTCACAACCTAACATGGGAAAAGTGTCTGCACCTCCTGAAATTCCTTTGCAGATTAATAAGCCTGAAGTTATACCTCGTATACCTAAGGGATTCCTTAAGCCTTAGGGGCACAATCCTAATGCTAGAGCTGCCCAACATTATTTTATTATCGAGGATTTGGGCCAAACTCCATGTGTGATGTTAGCCCTTGAAGTTCTTCATACTTTTCCTTCATAGAGGAGAGCCTTGTTTTCTGCTCTTGGTCTAGTTGATCCTAATTCCTCCATCATAGTTAGATTTGAAACTCATGAGGTCCAGCCTCGCTTGCCTTACCATGTGGCTTTTCTAGTCCATGTTGAGTGTCATAATAACACCATAAAACGCACAGTTATTGATGAAGGTGTTGTGACCTCTATGATGACTTTAGATTGTTGGAAAGGCCTTGGCTCACTCGTGTTGTCAAAATCAATGACTATGTTGACCGTGTTTGATGGAAATTCATTTCAGTTGCATGGAATTGTTCCCTCCCTTCAATTCCAGTTTGGATGGAAGACCGTGTCAGCCGAAGTTGAGGTGGTTGATGCACCCCTCAACTACAATCTTTTATTGGGTCAGAACTGGATTTATGCTATGAAAGTGATCGTATCATCTGTATTTCAAGTTGTGTGCTTCCCTTTTGAGGATCGGATTGTGATGATCGATCAAATGTCTTTCGATAATTATGTTTTTTCTACATCGTCAGGATCTAGTATCCCTACCATTGATAATTCTCCTCCAGCAACTAAGAATGTTGGTGTTGGAATGTCCCCATCATTAACGAGAAGTTTTAATATTTTGGCACCAATCCTAGCTATTACATCCACTCCTGGTAGTGATTCATCACCTATGATTTTGGTCTCGTTCCGCACTATGTATTTGGAGGACCCATGGACTCTTCCTTCTTTGAGCACTTCGGATCAAGATGCTAGGCCTACTGGGATGAAAATGTCATTATCTATAGGATAGATTATGTATCATGCTACACTTGATCTTATTATGGACCTGGGTCCTTCCTCTTCATGGACAGAAGAGGAGGACCTCTTTGCACTTCCCAATTGGGTGGTTGCATCATCATGCTCGCATGATTTCCTCAACGACATTTTTCCTTTCGATGAAGCAATTCTCAAGGCCATGACTGGTCCAGAATAGCCTTGGGAGGAGATGCATCATCCATCGTACTTCCTCTTGGAGCTAGAAGGGATTGAGGATGATGAATTTATCATGACCTTAAGCAAGAATGTTGGTCATCCCATAATCCCATTAGGAAATCATTCCATAGATGACGAAGGGAAGATGGAGAATATTTTTCCTACCGTCCCGATGGATCCTCAAAAAAATCCTTCTATTGAAATTGAGATTTATTTGAGAAACCTCTTTGGGAACTCTTGGGAGAGAGTAAAACATCCATCCCAATATATATTGGTGTATGAGAGAGGTAGACATTTGGTGTGATGGACCAAATCTTGGTCGGTCGTTTATAGGTTGAGGCAATATTTCAGTTGCCTCCCTCGCGCTTACTATGCTTAACATTCAACCAAGGCTAACATTTTCTATATTATTGTACAACTTGCATAGTTTGTTTTTTATCTCTCTGTATTGTTATCGGTTTGTTGGCATGCTTCCTCTTTTGTGGCAGATTTTGATGGGAGTCTTCAATCTATTTAGGATTCTTTGATGGTTCTAGTCACCACACCTAATACCTTGCTTTGATTTCCTAGGTTATCTATGCACCTGAGGGTCATTTGTTGTCTTTGGGAGGTGTGTGTCTCCAACCATCATCAATAACATTGTTCAGTATAGCATCGTGATTTAGTTATTACGTGATGCCATTTCCAATGGTGTTTGATCTCTTGAAGTTCGTCTTGACTCCTAGTCAGTGGTGTCACAGTTAAATGGCTTGTACAGTATCAGGGATCCTAAATTATTACGGAGGTTCTTGAGGGTAATATTGTTGGAGCGACAATTTGATTATATTACACGCATTCATATACCTAGACTTTATAATCATGTTGTTGATTCATATGCAAATTACGTATTAGATTGGCACTTATCACATCAATAAGAATCATGAACTTTAAGAAACATTCACATTTAAACACATGTGTAAATATCTCGAACCAATCACTACAAGATTTTATTTTCGAGTAGAGTTCAAAAATGGTGTCACGGTACAAAAACGGGGCTTTAAGCCACCAAAATACACATGGCCGATACAAAATGTCTACATATGAATCTATGCATGTGGGTCTGGGTGATGATCATGATAACATATGCCTGCATTGTCCAACTACCTGAACAACCTAACCCAAAAACGAGGTACCCCCACTACATGTCTCTGCATTGCCTAAGGCAAGTCCTTAACTTGCACCATGGGTATCATGTGTGTCAGTCAGGCGATGTTGCCATGTATGTTTTGTAGCATCCACTCGGCATCATCATTGATCATCTCGTCACCTCGTCCCCTCTGTCAATGTCGAGGGAAACCATGTGGTCATCGCAGACCCAAATCTGTGCACATAAACCTAATGTCGATACCTAATACCACCAAAAACATGTTTTCGATTTCCAAATCTATCAAAAATACAAAAATACAAAAAAAACCACATAAATGGGATCTTACATATATTGTCGTGCGTGGACCCTGGTGGTAGTGGCATGTCAAAATCTCCACAGAAATCAATCCCTGCATAGGGATAGTCATCTATGGCAATGATCTATCATTGCCACCAGTGGAAGAAGTCATGTAGAAAAGGAGTAGGTGTCCTGCCTCCCCCTAACCTCTACATTGCCTCCACCCAATGGGTATGGGCTGGATCCTGTAGACTATAAGTAAGGACCTTAACTCCAGGGCTAAGACCCGGTACCCTCTCAAAGAAGAAAGTGCTCAGAATGTTGGCATAACCAAAGTTATTTATCCTGCCCAACTTGCAGTCAGTCAATTTTTGTTTCATGGTGCTCAACTATGTTGTGCTCTAGTCATATACAATAGGTCTCATGTACTCTACTGAATAGAACTTGAGAGGTCGGGATGCTTGATGAAGCGATGCCAAACCTGTTATTCTTGTCGATAACAAAACTATCACTTTGAGACTAAGACTCTGGATAACATTCACCAAAACTTGATTTATTATCTTTTATGTGTCAGGAATGCAATACACAACTATGTACTCCTCAATAGTGATTCCTATGCCCACTCCACAAGCTCATAGGTTTACTACATCGCCTTGGCGGGATAGTAATTCTAGTCTCAATGGCATACCATCCAATATGAAGGCCTCTATGTATGGATCCCAGTAATCCACGAACATCTACAAGAGTCTTGGTTGGGCCCTAAAAACCCCAAGGTTCCAAAAATTATACAAACCACACCTTCTCGAGGCTTGTTGAGCATTCATGTCACCAAGAACTGCCCTATCAACATCTTCATGCTCACATTCTCTCCATTCCAAAACCATACTACCAAGAAAAATCAAGATTTTGTGAGTTTTCACCATGAATTTGGACATACCCGACCATGTACGTAATTGTTCCTTATAACAGGAGTGTATGTACGTGGGAATTATTTGCTTTTCCAGCTTACATCTAGCCCTATACGCGGCCCGATGAACTGTGACTCGTGTGGTTCGGGATCGTCATCTTTGGATGCCCCATGCATGAAAATTTTCCACTAAAACTCAAAATTAAAGCATTGAATGTGTAGAGAATGAGATTATGAATTACTTGGTCCTAATGACTATGGATTATGTGGCCTGTAGCTCCCGAAATCTTAGTTTGAACATATTGAGGTACAACTAGCTCTAAATGCACTATTGTGGGTAAAAAACAAATGGTATGGTAAAAAGTTCATTTTTTTATTTATTAAAAATTTTATAAAAAAATTACCCACTCTGCCTATAGTTTGGATTTGTTATTAACTATTTCTAGTTGTTTGGTCTAATATTGTTGTGTAGGAACCCCTTGTGGTGCACTTTCGCCGAGAATTTGACTTGTCCATCCCTATGGCAGGTATAACACTAAATAGCATATACGATAGGACCAAGTTTTCTGCATGCATTATGCATTATCCTATGACCATGTCACCTTAACCATAGGTTTGAACCCACTTCATGATGTCACAGAACCTTAATACTACTACTATAAGTGGCATTATGTAAGTGGTAGAGCTTTCCTTATCATGGGTACCCTAGTTAGATCCTACTTTTCATTTGGTGCCCATGTTGAGTGTCCTCCCTTAGGTCTGGGAATCCCTTGTGGTCCTGTCATGCCTCTGAGTAAAGAACTCCATACTCTTTCTTGAACTTTATGCTAGCCATATCCTATCGAGACTCCTGTTTGTATCAAGTTGTAATTGCATTTGCATGCTTACGCTTGTCGTATTAATATTTATGTCAACTCCCTGCTTCAGT
Organism: Pseudotsuga menziesii; assembly: GCA_001517045.1. Classification (NCBI taxonomy): domain Eukaryota; kingdom Viridiplantae; phylum Streptophyta; class Pinopsida; order Pinales; family Pinaceae; genus Pseudotsuga; species Pseudotsuga menziesii. The sequence goes on along the minus strand of LPNX011217909.1, from coordinate 113,745 downwards.
TTATAATCCATACACCCCAAGCTTGCCTCAATCCTAACCAAGCAGAGCCTTTCATATATCTTTTCCATCTTGATTATCCCTTTACCAGAGGAGACATCCCCTCGAGTGTCCTTATCCTACATATTGTTCCTTTCGTTGAACATAGGTATGTTCCACTACTTGGAACTAGTTTTCTTGCTCATGACACTCAGTTCCTCCTTATTGTACTTTAAACAATTTTATTCTTTTTCAAGCTTTTCAAATATGAAAAAGACCAAAAAAAATCATAAAACATAAAAAGCCAGACGGGAAATTATACCACTTTCTATTGGAAGTTGTCATGTCATGTCGCCTTCGAACATACCACAGTCCATTCATCCATTGGTTGGGTTACTAGTATGACCTTAGGAGTTGTACTCATTATTATGAGTTTTCTCCACTGACTGGGTATGCTTCTAGTCCCTATGGAGCCTCTGTCGATGCCTCATGTGTCGCAGAGTTGTCCCAGTATGCATTTTGAGTCTATGTTTCCTATGAGTCTTCATCTGCCTTATGCTCTTGTTCAAAGGAATTTTTAGCCTGATTCGACCACTCCTAAGTTATCTTGTCTCTGCATGTCAACCATTCCTGATACATTTGTTACTGGTTCATGCACATCTTGATCATCCAAGTTCTTCCAAATTATCCAGCGTTGTTATGTACTTCACATTAGTTAATGGGGGATGCCTTAATGCCCTCCTTCCATTCCATCGACTTCAAAAAATTTATTCTAAAATAGGGATCTAGAGTCCATTAAGTGGCTTGAGACTTGCAGTCATTAGTGGCAGGTTCTCTCACCATCGACAAATTTGGGAATACATCATTTTCCCCTAATCGATGGATTCTCTCAAGTGTTTGACCTCAACACATATATTCACACTTGTTTGTTTGCACTCTATACCTTGATTCCCATTATCATTATCTGTGGGATATCCACGAGATATATCGCATCCATTAATGATATACATTAATTCTCGGTAATCAGACGATGGTCCATCATGTTCGACTATGACACCTTTATTCGCATGATGGGGAATGTACTAGCGATGATTTATGTAGCAGCGATTTGCGTAGAAGACCTCCGATCTTAGTGCCATTCCATATATGCTACCTCCTTGATCGTGCCAGTACCTATGAGATTTCAGCTCTCGTGACCAGATTCCAATGTACCATTTGATGTCTTCATTCAGTATGGAGACCTTACTTCATTGTATATTGTATGTGGTGATGACCACTCATGACATATATCTATTATGCTTATTCATGGACATTGTATTGTTATGTATCTGAGACTGCTATGTATACTTCATATTTGCAATCATTGGTATAGATCTATCATTGTATTATACTGATGAGTGTCTGGTTTTTTCCACCTAGGTCTTCATTACTCCACTCTTGGGGCTATTATAATGTATTTTGGCCATCGTGTATCCCTATGACCTCACACATTATGGGGCATTTGATATAGCGTGATTTTTACACACATGATGCATCATGCTTTGATGGCCTATCCCTAACCCTATACAGACTATTTTTACCCCATTTGCTCACCATTACTATGATGCTCCAGTGGAACCCTTTAAAAGACATTTTTATATGTATACATGGGTCACAAGTCTACAACCCATGTATACGCACTTTGCACCACTATCACCCTCGTACATCGATATTTATGCTCAAAAAACAAAAATATTTAGAGTTTTCCCCCATCAAGTAATGAATGACTTTATCCTTAGCCTTCCATATGCGGGAAACACTCCATTTAGACCCTTCACTTCCCATTAAGGGGCTATATATTGAGTTGTTATGAAGCATTGAAGGAGGAGAAATTGGTAGACCAAAGATACTATGGTGGAATTGTGCCCCATTCTTATATACTTGAGTCTGCATCTGTTTGTCCTTGAAGCCACAATTAGTGTTATTTCCCAAGCTTGCCTTTGTCTTTGTGAGATTGCCTTTGTATGGAGGATTGAAGTAGTGGAAGCCCATGTGGAGGGACTCGTTTTCTCGATTTCGATGAGGTGCCAACAGAGGTTGTCATCTGTATCTTTGTTCATATTAATAGAAATATCCATTGCATGTGTAATTATGATTATTCTTATTCATGGATGTAATTACTTTGTTTATGTATTGGAATGTAACATACTAGATTAGATTCTAACGCTTTACATATATCATGCTTGTATATCTTGTTGTTGTTGAGGGCAATCTGCAGGTATAATTTTGATTGAAAGCTCAACGGTGATCTACTTCGAATGCCTAGAAGAAGGTATGCTTATTGTCCCTTAATGTCAGTTTCATTTATATATTTAACATGCTTTGAAATGGGTTTATTTCTGGTGTCATCCTATTTGTTGTGGTCCACCCCAAGGCATAGGATATATTCTCTGTAACATAGAGTAAAGAAGGAATCTATTGTTCTTGATTATGTTCCAACTCATTTGTAGGTTGCTAGCATTCTAATGGAACCACTTGCAAAGGGGAAACTCAAAAATTTGAGAGAAAGCTCATCTTGGTGGAAAATATCTTCCTTGTAAGGAGGGAGTGTTAGTTTTTTGTTTCTTTGTTTTGTTCTCCTAGGAATGTTAGATTTTTAACATTAAGCTAGCATAACATTAGGATATTTAACTGACACAACAACAAGAACAAAAATCAAACACAAGAGATAATGAACACAGTGTTTTTCCTCGGGGAAACCATAAATGGAGAAAACCCCGCAACTTCCTCAGAGATAGGATCAGCACCAAAATAAAACCCCAAAATAGTAAGATGATATCCCCATAGCAGTAACCTCTTTCTTCCTTGCCCCGGTGTCTTTCTCTTCCTCAGCTATGCACTACAACTGAGTGTGAGTGAGTGTGTGATAAATAAAGAGGCTAGTTCTCTATTTATACTAATTTCTGACTTGACTAAACCCAACTAGGGCCAACTTCACTAGGTGAGACTAATAATCCTAGTGCCCTAAAAATGCGGGGACTTTAACCCTTGATCAATAGGAGGGTTACCCACGATGACTTGACATGACTTGTTTACATTATAGAACCTCCCGATAGGAACATCGGGGCATGACATGACACAAGTACATCCCGGAATAAACATCANACATTCCGAAGTTACAATTACATCAACACTCCCTCTTAACTAGGAAGGTATTCTCTCGACACAATTTTCATCACTGGTCTTCTTCTCTAGATCATCTCATCATCTACATCTTCAAGTCATCTTCGCCTTCAAGTCATCTTCATCTTCAAGTCATCTTCATCTTCAAGTCATCTTCATCTTCAAATCTGGATCATCACTCGATCTGGATCATCATCACTGGATTTGGATCGTCACTAGATCTGGATCATCATCACTGGATCTGGATCATCACTCGATATGGATCATCACTGGGCATCATCATTGGATATGGATCATCACTGCTAGATCATCATCACTGGATCATCATGGGTGCTATCCCATGATTCTTCTCGTCACAGGAAGTTCTACAGAGCCAGCCCTTTTTCATGCTGGTTGTAGGCCTAGCCTCCATGTAGGTATTCTTCAGTGCTTACATCTGACACTAAGTCAAAATGGCGTGCCCAGCACTTACATCTGACCATGAGAGGAACACATCCAACACCATGTCAAAAAGGCACTCCCAACACTCACATCTGATCATGTAGGAACCAATCCTATAATCACATCAGAAAGGCCCAGCACTCACATTTAGCCATGTGGGAACACATCCTACAACCATGTTAAATAAGCTATGCACTTCCAACCATGTGGGAACACATCCTGCAACCATGCTAAACATGCTCTGCACTTCCAACCATGCGGGAACACATCCTACAACCATGCTAGAAGAGCTCTGCACTTACATCCACCCATGCGGGAACACATCCTGCAACCATGATGGAAGGGTTCTACGCTTACATCCACCCATGTGGGAACACATCCTGCAACCATGATGGAAAGGCTCTGCACTTACATCCACCCATGCGAGAACACATCCTGCAACCATGATGGAAGGGCTCTACACTTACATCCACCCATGTGGGAACACATCCTGCAACCATGATGGAAAGGCTCTCAACCCCAGGTTGAAGGTTCCTGGTAACTGACCAGGTGCCCCCATTGTCAAAGAGAATGGCAACAGACCTTATATCTAATCAAGTGGGAACACATCCCTCAATCACATTAGAATGGCCATGCGCTCACATCTGATCATGTAGGAACACATCCTACAGTCGTATCAGAATGGCCCTCAGTCCTAGACCAAGTATTCCTGGTAATTGACCAGGCACCTTCATTCCAAGAATGGTAATAGCCCTTATATCTTATCATGTAGGAACCAATCCTACAGTCATATCAGAATGGCTCAGCATTCATATCTGACATGGAAGGAACCAATCCTCTCACCATGACAGAATGGCTCAACCCTTACATCTGACCATGGAAGGAACCAATCCTCTCACCATGTCAGAATGGCTCACAGACTCATCACTTCCCCTTAGAAGGAACCTCGATCTGGAGAACACCAAGCTTCTCCCTGAAGTACTCAAGCTTCACTATGGCTAATAGCTTCATCAACATATCAGCTATCTGTTCATCCGTCGCAACATATTGGAGCTTCACTGCTCCACTCTGCACCATATCCCTGATATAGTGATATGTGATCTCAATATGCTTCGACTCATCATGAGACACTGGGTTCTCCAGCAACTTCACACAACTCTGATTGTCACAATATATATAAGTAGCATCTAACTGGAGATCAAATAAATCATACAATAGCTTCCTCAGCCATACTGCCCCACAACTAGCTAAACAAGATGCGACATACTCTGCTTCAACTGTACTCAGTGCCACACAGGATTGCTTCCTACTAAACCAAGAGATCACACCTGATCCCATACTAAAGCAACACCCTAAAGTGATCTTCCTATCGATGGAACTTCCTTCCCAATCTGAATCAACATAACCCTCCAGGTTAATCTTCCAATTCACATCATACTTGAGCCCATAATCAACTGTACCCCTCAAGTACCTCAAAATATGCTTTGCAGCAATCAAGTGAACATGTCTCTGATCTGTCAAGAACTGGCTCAAGTTGTTCACAGCAAAGCAAATATCTGGTCTCGTGTTCATCAGGTACATCAAGGACCCAATCATCTGACGATACATCGTAGCATCAACCGTCTCTAATGAAGCATCGCTCAATAGCTTTAGGTTTGATGCCATATGTGTGGCCATAGCCTTGCAGTCCATCATCCCAAACCTCTTCAGGATATCTACTATATATTTCCCTTGTCCCAGGGAAATTCCATCTACATTCTGCCACAGCTCCATGCCTAGAAAATAGTGCATCATTCCCAAGTCCTTCATTTCTAACTCGGCAGCAAGCTTCCTCTTCGTATCAGCAATCAACCCATCCATACCTATTACTAACAGATCATCTACATACAGTAGGAGCATCACTGGGTTGCCATCTTCAACCTTGTAGTAAAGGTTGGAATCTGCTTTACTCTTAGTAAAGCCCAAACTGGATAGAAAGCTATCAATTCTGTTGTACCAAGTCCTGGGTGCCTGTTTTAAACCGTATAGGGCTTCTTCAATCTACACACATGAGACTCCCTGCCATGTGTCTCAAAAGCAAGTGGTTGTTCTACATACACTTCCTCTTCCACTACACCATTCAAGAAAGCAGTCTTGACATCCATTTGGTGTTTATTCCATTTCATCACTACAGCTAGAGCAAGTACTGATCTGATGGAAGTGTATCTAGCTACAGGTGCAAAGTTTTCTTCATATTGTATTCCTTGTTTCTATGAGAAACCACGAGCCACGAATATTGCCTTATATTTCTCTATGCTACCATCTGCAGCATGTTTGATCTTGTAGATCCATTTGGAAGTTACAACTGACTTCCCTTCTAGTCTTGGGACAACATCCCAAACATCATTCTTCATGATCGATTGATACTCTTCGATCATAGCATCCTTCCATTTGTTTCGTTCCGCCGCTTCTTCATAATTGGAAGGTTCTTTATCGATGAAATCACATAGTAGTGCTACATACCCGGAGCAGGATTTGTTCCTCTTTCTTTCTCTGTGATTCTCTTCTGGAGCCCCATATATTTTCACACCTTGGATAGCTTCTCGTACCCAAGCAGGTTTCCTCTTATGAGGATTCTTTTCTTGAGGTGGATCTATAGGTTCTTGAGGTTCTTCAAATTCTCGATCTTCTTCTTGAACTTCTTCATTCATGGTTGTATCATGAATTCTGGGTGCTCCTTCTTCTTCAGGTTCTTCAGTAGGTTTCTTTCTACATTTGTTGTAAGCTGTGTCTTCATCAAATGTTACATCCCTACTGATGTCGATCTTCTTGAATCCTGGGAAGTATATTCTGTAATCCTTCGAGCTTTCAGAGTATCCCACAAATATACCCTTATTTCCTAAAGGATCTAACTTTGTCCTTTTCTCTTTTGGAATATGTATGTACACTAGACAGCCAAATATTCTGAGATGGTTGACTTTTGGTTTCTTGCTGGAGAAGATTTCTTTAGGAGTCTTGTTCTTGAGTACTCTGTGTGGAGTACGGTTCGGTACATACACCGTTGTTCTGGCAGCTTTTACCCATAGGTGCATAGGAATATCTTGATCATGAACCATTGCTCTTGCAGCTTCCATCATGGTTCTATTCTTCCTTTCTGCAATCCCATTCTATTGTGGATTATATGGGGTGGACAACTCCCTCTTAATCCCTGAGTCTTTGCATTGTTAGATTTTATCCTTCAAGCTAGCATAACATTAGGATCTTTAACTGAGAGAATAACAAGCATAGCAATCAAACACAAGAGACAATGAACACAGTGTTTATCCTCAGGGAAACCATAAATGGTGAAAACCCTGCAACTTCCTCAGAGATAGAATCAGCACCAAAATAGAAAATCCCCAAAACAGTAAGTGATCTCCCGACAGCAGCAGTCTCTCTCTCTCTCACGGAGAGAGCTTCTCCTCTCTCACTCATGCGCCCCAATGAGTGAGTGTGTGTGTATGAGTATATTACATAGAGAGGCTCTCACTCTCTATTTATATTCTTATGTTCGCTTGGAACCCACTCCAACATGTCGACCTCACTTAACAATTACTTACTAGAGCCGACATCTCTAAGAATGTCTAATAACCCTAGTGCCCCACCACTTGTGGGGACTTTACCTCCTCTGACCAATAGGAGGGTAACACAATGGTGGAGACTATTGCCCTGACTTACAATGACTCACCTAGGGTCGACTTCACTAGGATAGTTTAATAACCCAAGGGCCACACAACTGTGGGGACTTTAACCCTTGACCAATAGGAGGGTTACCCATAATGACTTGACATGACTTTCTCATTATAGAAACTTCTTGGAATAAACATCGAGGTATGACATGACTCAAATACATTTCAATAGATCCTAGAATAAACATAGGGTTACAATACATAAGAAATACGAATGAATACATTCCGAAGTTACAAATACATCAACACTCCCTCTTAACTAGGAAGGTATTCTCTCGACACAATTTATCGGCACAAGTCTTCTTCTCTGTATCATCTGGATAATTATTGAGTTCTTGTCATCTTCATTTTCAAGTCATCTTCATCTGGATGTGGATCATCACTCGATCTGGATCATCATCATTGGATCTGGATGATCATCACTGAATCTAGATCATCACTTGATCTAGATCATCATCATCACTGGATCTTGATCATCACTCAATCTGGATCATCACTGGACATCATCACTAGAATCTGGATCATCTCTAGGCATCATCACTGGATCTGGATCATCTCTGGGCATCATCACTGGATCTGGATCATTTCTGCTGGATCATCATCACTAGATCTGGATCATCACTGGGCATCATCAAAGGTGCTATCTCTTGATTCTTCTCATCATAGGAACCTCTACAAAGCCAGTCCTTTTTTATATTGGATGTATCATCTCAGAGCTAGTCCTTTTTCATACTAGATGAGGCAGCTACTCAAAGCTAGTCCTTTTTCATACTAGATGAGCCTTCCCAGAGCTAGTCCTTTTTCATACTAGGTGAGGCAGCTACTCAGAGCTAGTCCTTTTTCATACTAGATGAGGGTTCCTAGAGCTAGTCCTTTTTCATACTAGGTAGGGCATCATAGAGCTGGTCCTTTTTCATAGCAGATGAGGCATTACAGAGCTGGTCCTTTTTCATACCAGATGTGGCAGCTACTCAGAGCTAGTCCTTTTTCATACTAGATGAGCCTTCCCAGAGCTAGTCCTTTTTCATACTAGATGAGCCTTCCCAGAGCTAGTCCTTTTTCATACTAGGTAGGGCATCACAGAGCTAGTCCTTTTTCATACCAGACGAGGCATCACAGAGCTGGTCCTTTTTCATACCATATGTGGCGGCTACTCAGAGCTAGTCCTTTTTCATACTAGATGAGCCTCCACAGAGCCAGTGCTTTTTCATGCTGGATGTGCCATCTACATAGAGCTAGTCCTTTTTCATACTAGAAGTGTCTTCACAAAGCTAGCCCTTTTTCATGCTGGATGTGGCATCCACATATACTTGATAATGGAAGGAACCAATCCTCTCGCCATGTCACAGCTCTTACATCCGACCATGGAAGGAACCAATCCTCTCACCATGTCGGAATGGCACAGCACTTACATCTGACCATGGAAGGAACCAATCCTCTCACCATGTCAGAAAGGCAGACAAAATCATCACTTCCCTTTAGAGGGAACCTCGATCTGGAGAACGCCAAGCTTCTCCCTGAAGTACTCAAACTTCACTCTGGCCATTTCTAGCATAGAATCACATCAGGGCTGATTACGTTCAAGGATAACCCACGAGCTTCACCAGGACCAATTACATCTGAGGACAACCTACAGGATCATTTACGTCTAAGCAACCTATGAGCTTTGCCAGGATTTATGCTCAGACAACCTGTCTCCCAGCTATGCTAGAACTCCTTCTTTTGAGAGATCTTGATATGTATCACAAACTGGAGCTTCACTACTCCTCTCTGCATCATACCAAAAATGCAAGTCAAATCAATCAAATCAAATAGTAGTTTTCAAAAGAAACATACTACCTCCCGAAGAGCAAGTGGCAACATATTTTGCCTCGGCTGTACTCAACGCAATGCAGGACTCCATCCTGCCAACCAAGAGATCACACATGATCTCACACTAAAGAAGCACCCCAAAGTGTTCTTCCTATCAATGGCACCGCCCAATCTGAATCCGTATAACCTTCTAGGTTAATCTTTTGATTCGTATCATACTTGCAGCCATCAAGTGAACATGTCTCAATGTGTTCACAACAAAGCAAGTATCTGGTCTCATATACATCAGGTACATCAAGGAACAAATCATATGATGATACATCGTGGCATCAACTGACTCTGATGAAGTAACACTCAATAGCTTCAGGTTTGATGCCATAGGTGTGGTCATGCATTCTATTATCCTGAACCTCTTCAGGATCTCTACTACATACTTCCCTTGTCCACACCTCCATGCCTAGAATGTAGTGCATCAACACATAACAAGAGAATCACCGGTCTTCCGCCTTCAACCTTGAAGCAAAGGTTGGAATCCACTTTACTCCCAGTAAAGCCTAGAGTCATCAATAATCTATCCATCCTGCTGTACCATGTCGAACCTTAGGATCTTCTGCAGTCACTCCCTCTGTCTTCCGTACTCTATGCACTGAAACATTCTGTACCGAAGTGACAAGTAGCTTCCTATGCTACTAATATTCTATGTATCCATCTAGGATCACTGGATACCAAGATCCTCTATCTTGAACCTTCTCAAAAGTTCTTCTTGCACCCATCTATGAGCTTGTCATCCTTTATCCACCTTGTAGCAAAGGTTCAAATCTTCATCAAGCTCCTCATGTATGTGTTATCCCATGGGTGTCTTCTGAGCACGTACAAGGCCTTCTTTCATTTGCACACATGATTATGCCTGTCATGTGTCTTCACTTGCAATGGATACAAATGTCTCTTCGTAGTCTATGCCTTCTTTTCATGAGAAGCCTCATGCTATGAATCTTGCCTTGTATCCCATGATGTTTCCATCTACTGCATGATGGAACTACGAACTTCCCTTCATGTATCCATACTACATCCTAGACTTCATTCTTCCTGAACTGATCTTCCCTTTGTTCTTGGAAGGTTCTGCATCAATGATGTTGCTGCATTCGTCATATTATTTTTCATTTTGAAATGTCATCACTTGTTATTTGGAACAAGTCTCATTCTTCTTTGTTTGCAGGCGATTATGTATGCGATCTTTCCTACAAGTCAAATGCATTTGTATGGTTAGAAACATTTCATAAGGAATCTTCATACTGGTAAATTCTTATGCATAAATATATGATCATGCAACTACTTTAGCCAATACAACATTCATCCATATCTCACGAAAACTTTTCTAGATGCCTTCCATCTCTACCAGGACAACATTGAGATTGTGCACTAATCCAATATGTCAGCAAAGAGGTTTCATTCTAGATAAGTAGCAATAGAGAGTTGTATAGCACCATGAGCTAATTACCCATCACATACATATTAGAAGTATACTGTCATTAATGCAAACATCCTATCATGCATAATACATCAACTGAATATAAACAAATGTATAACAAAACAATATCATGAAATGACAATTGAATACTTATCTTTATTTGTATTGAATACTTATCTTTATTTGTTTCGTGGGTAGACACCTTCTTGAGCCTTCAGCTTCATCGTCTTCTTCATTCATAATATCATCGTTTCTTATCCAAATGCTAAGGTGGATAAGAGATTCTTCAAGAGTTGAATTCTTCATATTCCTCATTGCTTGAGGATCTTCTTTGGATGGTGAGAGCTTGATCTTCAATTGCTCCCATATTCTCTTCTCTTCTTATGAGTCGAGCTTCTTCTTCTTCCCAGAGTCTACTGAAAGTAATCACTTCCTTCTGGCACACATTCCTTGAATGAATGAATCCCATGATCATGGGAGGCCATTCAAGGTGGCCATCACCACTTTTGAATTCTTCACTTCTTCTTTTACCGCTTCCAGTTGTTCTTTGATTTGAGAGACCCTTATGACTGCATGGTCTCTACATTTTGGATCTTCACATTCTCCAACCGATTTCTTAAGGTCATCTTCTGATGTACGTTCTTCCCTTCAAATAGCTTGGTCAAGGAATCAAACATCTTTGGTGTCTTTAAGGAAGACACTTGTAGTACAAGTTGATTCGTGACTGAATCAGCAATGATCTTCTTGGCCTTGACCAAGTTCTTCTTGTGTAAGGCTTCTAGCCTCATCTCCCTCTGGAACTGGAACCTCTCTACTCATGTGGGTGTCCCATTCATTTTCTTCAGAGAGATCATATACTTCCATGCTTGGAATTTGTCAACTTCACCAAGCTTATCATTAAGCTGATGTGATAGATCACTTTGAAATGAGAACCTCAAATGGAAATAACAAAAGATTAGATCTTACCGATTTGAGGTGTTCGTCCTTATTCCGGAGCTGGCTGATCTAGGGTTCGTCACAGAAACCCTAATTTTAAAAACTTGGAATCTTTCATATCTGATTGGATAGACAGATAGATCTCTTCAAATGGAGCTATCCAATGTACTCTTTTTCTAAAAACGGTGGAGGGAAGCTCCCGGAACAGGAAGCCCTAGTTTTCCAATTTCTTTTGCAGAAATTCCTATTACTGTTTTTGTGATATCTCCAACATTATTGATCCTCTGTGTCTGAAATTTAGAACTAAGGTAACCTCACATGCTCCTGATCCAACACCATAGGTTTCATTAGAATTGGTTTCACCAATTGGGATTTATGATCATTTTCCGAAGGTGACCTGTTACAGGATTGTTCAGAATAGTGAAGTTGTAAGGCATGCCACGTGTCACTAGTTCATCTTCTGACTCTTATATTTGGACCACTGAAAGTAAAGTCCATGCCCTTTCTGGAAAATCTTTAGGAATTCCATTTGGACCTTTGTATCCCAATATATTGCAATTCTCCCCACGTGTCCTATTTAGGGATGAATTCTGGAAGAGGTTGGAACCCTAACTTGGAGGGATCATATCTCCCAGAATATAGCGAATCTGAGGATGATGTTTGGATACAGTCTACATTGGGATTTTATATTTGGCCCTTGCAATTTTTAGCTCCTGAGCCTTCGCCAATCTCAGGATATAGCAAATGTACCAAAACTTAGCAATTTTAGTATTTAGGGTTTTTCTAGCTTGGGTTCAAACTAGGGGAACACAATGGTGGGGAACACAATGGTGGGGACTATTGCCCCGACTTACAATGACTCACCTAGGGTCGAATTCACTAGGATAGTCTAATAACCCAAGGGCCCCACAACTGTGGGAACTTTAACCCTTGACCAATAGGAGGGTTACCCATAATGACTTGACATGACTTTCTCATTATAGAAACTTCCTGGAATAAACATCGGGGTATGACATGACTCAAATACATTACAATACATCCCAGAATAAACATCGGGTTACAATACATAAGAAATACATATGCATACATTCTGAAGTTACAAATACATCAACATGCATAACTCTTTGAATTCATTTGATGTGAATTCTTCGCCATTATCTGATCGAAAGGTCTTAATCTTCTTTTCTGTGTGATTCTCGATTAAGGCTTTGAATTCTTTGAACTTGTTGAAAAATTCATCTTTTTTCTTCATGAAGTAAATCCATGTCTTCCTAGAAAATTCATCAATAAAAGAAACATAATACACATACCCGCTTTTAGTGAGCTTGATGACATTGGTCCGCATACATCGAAGTGGATGATTTCCAAGATTCCTTTTTCTTTGCTCTCGCTACTTGGAAATGTCTTCTTTGTGTTCTTTCCTTTCGTACATCCTTTGCAGACCCCATCATGTTTTGCTTGAATTTTTGGAAGACCTTCAATAGCTTTGCTTGCAATCGGTATTGCTATGTAATGCACATGTGCAAGCCTTCTATGCCAAAGTTCATTTGGCTCTACTGTGTCATGGACCAAGGCTTATTCTGGATGGCCCTTCAATTTGTACAATCCTCCTTCTTGTTCTCCAATCACTACTGCATCATCAATAGTCTTTCCTTTTGGCCACATGATGACTTGACCATCTATAAATGCAACCCTCATTCCTTTTGCATCTAATGTAGATATGGAGAGAAGGTTCTTCTTTAGTCCTGGTACAAACAATACTTCATTGTCATAGACTTTCCAGAGTCTAGCTTGTAGGAGGATTCCCGACTACCTTTTATTGGATACTAGTAGTCATCTCCTAGCTTCACCTTGTGAGGTGATTCATGTTCTGAAAGTTTCACAAAGGATTCCTTGAATCCTATCATATGCTTGGAAGCCCCACTATCTATAAGCCAATCATTGCTTCCATGAGTAATGTTTCCCATAAGAGCAGAAATCAAAACATATTCTTCATCACTGGAAGAGTCTTCACTTTCATATTTGGTTCTCTTCTTGGAAGGTTCATCATCCTCTACAGCATGAGCATGATGTCTTCTCTTGTTTCCCTTCTTATTATGACAGTTAAATTTGTTTCTAGGACAGTCTTTTGCAAAGTGTCCTCTTTCATCACATGTATAGCATCTTCGTTTAAATAGGTCCTTTCTAATGTTATCTTTATGGTGAAAGTTCTTACCTCTGGAGTGATGAGAACTTCTTTTGGTTTTCTTGGAGTGTACTGTGAGAGCTTGATCTTCACTTCCCATCTTCTCTTCTCGAGCTGCTATCCAAGCTTCTTCTTGAGAGCATTCTTCCCATAGTCTGCTAAACTTGACTAACTTCTTTCTGGCACAGATTCCTTGAACAACGGAGCCCCATGATCTAGGGAGACCATTCAAGGTGGTCATTACAATCTCTACATTTTCCACTTCTTCATCTACTGCTTCAAGTTGTTCCTTGATCTGTGAGAACCTTGTAAAGTAAGACTGGATGGTCTCTGCATTCTAGATCTTTACATTCTTCAGTTGGTTTCTCAGAGTCATCTTCCATTTTATGTTCTTCCCTCCAAACAATTTGGTTAGGGCATCAAACATGGCTTTAGGTGTCTTGAGGGAGGACACCTATGGTATGAGGTGATCCTTTATAGAATCAGCAATGATCCTCTTTTCCATAACCAACTTCTTCTTATGTAAGGCCTTTACCTCATCTCCCTATGGAACTGGAATTTCCTCACTGATATAGGAGTCCAACTCATTTTTTTCCAGGACCAGGGAGATCATATACTTCCAGGCTCGGAAGTTATTAGGTTCCTCAAGCTTTTCATCAAGCTTGGTATGATGAGACATCTTAACTAAGAATCTCAAATGGAAATACAAAAGATTTATATCTTACCAGGTCAAGATGTCGGATTTGGATTTGGAGTTGAAATTCTGTAGTGATGGTTCATGAGCAGATTAGGGTTTTGCTTTTCTGGAGTTTTGTCCAACCAAATGATTTGAATTTGATCCCTAACTTTGATTTTGAGGCGGAGATCAACCCAAGCCTGGGCTCACTGAAAAATTCCTCTTCTGTGAAAAGCCCTAATTTTCGATAGTAGTGTCGGGTCCAAAACTGAAAAACCTCAGAATTGGATTCTGCTTCAACAGAAATATGCACCCTAGGGAGGAGAGTTATTCCAACCTTCTTTTGCTGAAAATCTATGGAGAGAGATCCACAGAGTAGGAAGCCCTAGTTCCGCAGCTGCACAGTGTTTTCTTCTCAGGTTAGCTCTGATACCATGTTAGATTTTTAACATTAAGCTAGCATAACATTAGGATATTTAACTGAGAGAACAAGAAGCAAAGCAATCAAGCACAAGAGACAATGAAAACAGTGTTTTTCCTCAGGGAAACCATAAATGGAGAAAACCACGCAACTTCCTCAAAGATAGAATCGGCACCAAAGTAAAACCCCAAAACAGTAAGATGATCTCCCGACATCAGTAACCTCTTTCTTCCTTGCCCCAGTTTCTTTCTCTTCCTCAGCTATGCGCTACAACTAAGTGTGAGTGAGTGTGTGATAAATAGAGAGGCTAGCTCTTTGTTTATACTAATTCCCGACTTGACTAAACCCAACTAGGGCCGACTTCACTAGGTGAGTCTAATAACCCTAGTTCCCCGGAACTGCGGGGACTTTAACCCTTGATCAATAAGAGGGTTACCCACAATGACTTGACATGACTTGTTTACATTATAGAACCTCTCGATAGGAACATCGGGGCATGAAATGACTCAAGTACATCCCGGAATAAACATCGGGTTACAATATATAAGAAATACAAGTGAATACATTCTGAAGTTACAATTACATCAACAAGGAATAGGGTGCATAAATATTGGAGAGGAATCCTTGTAGGATGGGTGTGCCATGTGAAAGATATTCCCTTGCACCCCTATGATAAATTTTGTATGCTTGTGACACTTGGTATGTTTTATTTTTATTAATGTAAAGTTATGGTAGTTATAAAAGATTCCTCCTACATTGTTATGTCAACTCTATGATGGATTCTTACATGTTTATCACAAATCCATTTCATATAAGAACGAGTAAGAGTTATTGTTAGTAATTAAGTTTTGTTACCACTTTTCCCTCTTGTCAATTTTGACTATATGAGGTAGTGTGCACTAGATAAAGTTTTTTTTTGTTTACGATGAATAAATACTTAACCTTGATATTCAAAATGAATCAAATGGTAATGTTTACATCACATAGAGGATCTACAGATCCATCAATCGCACCAGGCTAGTGACTAGACATGCATAAGGCAATCAAAGCAATACAGAGAGAAAACCCAACAAACCAATTTCACAAAATAGAAAGTCATACAGTCTATTGAGTACACAAGAACATCAAGTGGATTGGGAATCTTTGGAAGCGCTTGGGGAGTCGAATAATCATAATGATGCACTTCATCCATGAATATTGAAGTCAGATAATCAGTAATGCCCAAGGAAATGTATCCAAAAAACATAGAAAAATATGCATACGTGAGACTCTCATAAAATGTGAGTCTCATCTCCCCCAATAATATGTCCATCGAAAAACTCAGTGTAGGACAAATAGGCAATGACCAGATTGAGCGCTTTTTTGGATAGACAGTCAACTTTCTGTTTGTGCTCACGATAGACATGTTGAAACTCTAGATAGTGAAAAGAGGTTCTGAGGGAAGTTATTTTTTTCACACCAGCCATCAAATTCTAGGGTTGATAGGGCTACTTTGTCATTTTCCCAATTGATAATAACAAAGGAGACACCATAAATGAAAAGAAAAGGAATTCCAATTTTTGCAACAAAAAAAAGTAAAGTCCAAAGTGCAAGCATCTCCGCTCTTGTGTTTGTACTTGCTCTGCAACCCAGCTTCAAGTAGAAGGCGTGAAATTTACCGATAGCCAAAACAATGCCCGCACCACCAATAGAGTTCTGTGAGGCTCCATTGAAGAAACCACGAGGGTAGTGGAGGACGGGAGGCGATCCAACCAGTCTCATTTTTTATCTTTTCCTGATAAATGGAAACAAATATAATAGATCTTAAATCCTGTGATAGGTAGGAACAGTCCCCACCCTCATGTCTTCAAAAAGAGTACAGTTACAGGATATCCATATGTTCCACGGGAGAAAAAGAGGCAGATGTGAGGAGGCCGAAAGATTCCTATACCAAGCCTCAATATTTTCCAGGATTGAAGAATTCGACCAAAAGATATCCAAATTATGAGAGCACCTAAGCTAATTTAACAAACTTATCACAAAGGAACATGATAAGAATAAATGGTTGATGGTCTCCTCTGCATTTAAACAAAACAACAACGACTTGGTCCTAAATAGTCTTTCCTATGGAGAGTGTCCCAGGCGTTGATACAATTCTTCAGAAGAAACCACATAAAACATTTAATTTTTTAAAGGAATATTGTATTCCCAAAATTTCAGCAGAGCTTTGTTGTTGGAAGGAGAAACATGAGAAGATACAATCAATTCATAGGATAACGATGATGAAACATCACCATTTTTGCGGTTGTACATCCATATTAGAGAGTCAAGAGAGTATTTTAGAGTGATCCCACCATGTGAGATACCAAAGACGTACTCATCCCGTTCCTTTTTCCACCTACCACCCAGATTCAATTCATCGGAGGATAGCCAACAAGAGAGCCTTGGGTCTACCTGATTTCCAAAAAAAACATCTCTTAGAGAGTGTAGTCCAACATCTTCAAGGAATGGTCTGAGGTCCTCATAGAGCAAAAAGGAGGAGTTGAGTCCCACAATCGAGTCCACTCTTAGCTTGATATGATTACCATTACCCACTTTCCAACCAATTTCTCTGCTAATCCAAGAGAGAGAACAAACAAACCCATTCCAGAAGTAAGAGGTCCTAGGTACAAAGTAGCAGTGTTTGCTCAGCCAATCCTCTAAATTCATTTTTTTGAGATATTTAGCTTTGATAATCTGGTTCCAAATACCAGTGTTGTTGATAAATGTCCAAAAACTTTTAATCCTGAGTGAGGTTCCAAACCACTGAAGGTTTTTTATATCACAGCCACCTTATTCCACTGGCAAATATAAGGTTTTCCAGTCAACCAAGTGCATTTTGGTCCAGCCCTCAAAACTTCAACACAGAAAGGAAAATATACATTGTCTCAAACGATTCAAAATAGACTTAGGAATCCTTGCAAGTGCAAACCAATAAACGGGCAAACCTATAAGAACATCTTTTACAAGAGTGAGTCTACCACCCAAGGTCAGAAGTCTATAGGACCATAGACTGATTTTTTTTTCAAACATTTTGACTAGCCATCTCCAGTCATTAGTTCCATAGCTTGTGGGTCTTAAATGATAGCCCAGATACTTGAATTATTCGTCAATGTGGTACATCTTGTAAGGTAAGAGATCAAATATGTTATCCACGATCAACGCATCAGTCTCATTGAAGAGAAAGGAGGATTTCTCCAAACTTATACACATACCAGAGGACCGACAAAAGAGTTTCAACGAGTCATAATAAGCATATCATTCACATAAAGACCCAATACCAAAAAGAATAATGTCATCAACAAAGAGCAAGTGTGTGACTACTAGTTGATCCTCAACCCTTTGATTTTCCCCGTGATGTGTGAGTCCTTAATAATGAGGCTGAGGCCTTCAATCACCAGGAGAAAGAGGAGAGGAGAGAGGGGACATCCTTGTCGAATGCCTCTAGAAGCAAAGAAGAAACTAGTAGGAGTTCCATTGATGAGGATAGAAAAGTTTGTGGAGGCTAAGAAGCCCATGATCTAGTTCACACCAATGAAGGGGACACCAATTTGTAGCAAGATTAGTCTCACAAATGTCCAGTTGACTCTATCAAAGGATTTAGCAAGGTCAAGCTTGAGAACAAGGGCTTCAATTTTTTTAGATTTTATGGAATGGAGAATATCCTGTGTGATCCCCACTGGATCCAAAATACCTCTATTTTTTAGAAGCCCAAACTGTTCACATGAGAGAGAACTTTCCAGGAAGAGCTTCAAACGAGTGGCAACAATCTTAGCAATGAGTTTATAAACCAGGTTGTAGAGGGATGTGAGAGGGATATGGGTCTAAAGTCAACAAAGGAGGAGGGCTTCTCAACCTTGGGTATAAGAGTGATGAAAGTAGAGTTTAGGGGAGAGTGAACCATGCCCTCCCTTATGGAGATTTCCACGGCATCAAGAAGATCCTTCCCCAGCATGTCACAGTACCAAAGAAAAAATTCAACTGGCTACCCATAAGGTATGAGACTTTTTTCCTTCTTAAAACTTTTAAGAGAACCTTCGACTTCTGCAATGGTTATTTCTGAAGTAAAGATAAGACCTTCCTCTTTGGTAATATAGGAGGGGAACAGTTTGATGACCTTCAGTTGATCTCCTATATTATTACAATCATCATCTTTGAACATAGCAGAAAAGTGAGGAATACCCAAGCATTTTATTTTGATTTCCTCCTCAATCAAATTACCCTCATCATCATGCAGGGCCAAAATGGCATTGAAGTTCTTGCGAGCAGATGCAAAACTATGGAAGAACTTGGTATTGGCATCCCCCAATTCCATCCAGTCTACTCTACTTTTAAGTTTCTAGGTGAGGGCCTCATGTATCAGAAGCTTTTCTTTTTTACTTTTGACAGCTATGAGAAGGGTCAGCTAAGCTTTGGAGACGATACCCGAGGGGGAAGCCTCCAATAAGTCAAGGATTTCCTTATCAACAACCAGAAGCAGCTTGGATTGAATATTTTTCTGAGTTTTCTCCCAGGATTTAACCTTTCCCTTAAGTCTTTTGAGCTTGAAAACTAACCTGGACATGTCATCCAAATCCCCTAGGGAAATATCTCCTTGCTAGATAACCATGACAACCTTGTTGAAAGACTCCTCAAGAAGCTAGGCTCAGTTGAATTTGAAGGGATAGGGATGAGTAAGGGGAAGAGGATTCTACTCAAGACAGATCGGATAATAATAAGAGATGACAGAGGAGAGATACCAAGTGCGGTGTTTGTGTAAATGGGGAAGAAGATATTTTAGGGCTAAGAATCTATCTAGTCATTTGCTGATACCATCCTGATCATCCCTACCATTCCTCTAGGTGGTACCAGAGCAGAGGGGGGCCAAATCCACAAGATTGTGATGATCAAGTAGCCGAGAGAAAAAATGAGCCAGGGGATCTAAACAAGCATTTGTACCCCTGATTTTAGCATCATTAAGAGTAAAATTGAGGTCACCAACAATCAGAATAGGGAGGTTGAAGATGCCCCCATAAACTGCTCTATTCCATAAGTACTCCTCGTGAGAACATGGACTGTAGTAGTTAAGGATGGAGAACTCCCTCGAAGAAACCCTGAAATTGGCTTTGACCAATAACCCTGCATAAGAAGCAAAGGATTTGCAGTGAGCAGACAAAGGATTCCAACCAGTGAGCAGACCACCTGAGAGGCCATTAGAGTCAAGGGCACAGAACTCCCAACCAAAAAGGAGTTTGGAAAAAGAAAGGAGAGCAAGGAAGCTGCCACACATTGTTTCTTGGAGAAGGATCATATCAGGTGCAATATCGACAAAAAAGTGACGTGGGATTTCTGTTTGGCTAGCCCTCCAAAGCCCAGAAGGTTTAGTGAGAGGATCTTCATATGGAAACCCCATCCTCGGGTGATTATTCTCTAAGCACCCAAGGAATGGAAGTATTGTGGGAAGAGGAAGACAAATTCCTAGCTGCTTCTTTAAGCTTAACATGGAAAGGTGTTCGCAGGTTGGGGGGAAGAGGTCCCAAAAGTAGGGGAAGACTTCTTTTTTTGGTTCTTCTGATAGTGACATTCTCACACTTGATTGATCCCAGAGGCTTGGTAGAAGGGGATAAGGGGGTTTTATCGACGAAGATTGAGAGGGTTTTCATGAGAGAGGGGTCATAGAAAGAAGGATATTTCCTTGGGCTGTTAGAAATAGGGCTGGAAGTACAGGGAGGAGTAGAGGAGGGGGCTGGAGGGGGGAGAGGAGGAAATTCCTCCTCTGTAAAGAGAAGAGGTTCAAACTGCAAGGGAGGGGAGGAGTGAGGTTCAAAAGGAAAAACAAAGTCACAAGAAGGAGGAATGCAATCAAGGAGCGATCCAGGTTCAGAAGGGCCCGTCTGTCCACAGGGACCCATAGAGGCCGAAATAGCCTTAGCAACAGAGTTGCAGTACTCCACATCATGGATGTACAAGATCTTACCTTTGGTTAAATATTCATAAAGAGTGGGAGAGGAGGAGTTATACATACGAGGAGGCGACAAAACTGGCTCGAAATTGTTGGGAGAATTTGATTGAGGAGGCACCACAAACTTTGGGCTGACACACCGAGAGAATCCATGCAGCAGCGAGGGTCAAGTTCGACGCAAATGTCCCATTTCGTGATAGTAGTGATAGTGAAAGGGGATCTTGAGATAGTAAAGTGCTTGAGTATACTTGAAGATAACATAGTCTATCTCAATCTCCACAAGGAGGCCGTGTGAGACATCCAATTCAACAAGTACCTTTTCAAATCTTTTGTCAAAGTAGTGAAGGAAGTCATCATCCACAACAACCAAATGACTGAGGACATTTTCCACACCAACAAGAAAGTCCCTTTTCCAGAGGGGAAAAGGAAGCACAAGGAGCATTACCTAGAGGTGTCATTTAACAACATGCTCATGAAGGGGGTCAAAGGCAAAGTGCCATCTGTTAAGAACCAGAGACCCCTCATGGAGTGTCCAGAGAGAACTACGAATGAGGGTGGCATCTTTGTCCTCCAGAAAGACGAAAATGAGCCATCGATTCGCTAAAAGGATAATAGTTGGCACATAGTTTATGAGAGGTTTCCCAAACTGGGTCGCCCATTCTGCCCATTCTTTCTTGTTCAAGGAACAATATTCTAACCTCCCTGTGAGAGCTCTGCAGCAAAGCGTTTCGACTCTGCCCATGAAGACATCTTTACCTAGAACAAAGCTATATTTTGCCTCATGGGCTTTGTAAGCCTTGGTATGGCGATGTGCTTGCACATAAGACTTATTCTCATGCGAAGTTGGATGAGGTTCCACATGTTGGAAAGGTGTTGCGAAAGTCCGTGGTTGCGCTATAGAATGTCTTGGGACAAGTAGTAAGACGACAGAGAAGAGTTTCGGTGACAAACAACCGATATCAGGGCCAACAAATACTAAGGTTCAATCCCTTATAGGATAGGTTTCGGGAAACCCATACCCTAGAAAGTCCCAAGAACAACGAACTCTAAGTTAAACAGAGTGAACGTCCATAGGTGAAAATCACAAACAACAATTATCAAAATTCAACAGGTTAAACATAAAGAAATAATGAAAGAAGAAGCCTAGTCAAAGACAAAATCAATGCAGAACCTTGAAAACTTGGAAAAGACACAGAGTGACGCCAAGAGCATCATGAGATACCCAGATTCCCACTTTTTTTTATTGAGCATGGTTGGTACTAAGCCCCCCGCGAAGGGGGTGGACTCCATGCCGAGGAATAAAGCATGACACCAGGAAAAACAACAACACAGTGAATAAAAAACAATGAAGACTATCCACAGACCCAGGGTCTGGGAAAAGCATGAGAAGAGAGGGGGCTTTAGAA
Source organism: Pseudotsuga menziesii (assembly GCA_001517045.1). Taxonomy (NCBI): domain Eukaryota; kingdom Viridiplantae; phylum Streptophyta; class Pinopsida; order Pinales; family Pinaceae; genus Pseudotsuga; species Pseudotsuga menziesii. The sequence continues at coordinate 91,596 of LPNX011217909.1, read as the reverse complement.
AGTCACCAAGGTAGAAACCAGGAGGAGGATTCGACCTGGTTTGTTCCCCATGCACCGCAGGACTCCAAGCTTCCAAACCCTAGCTCATTCCTCACGTAGCTCACCCCAACATTACATACCTTACTATAGTCATACACTTAATGGATGAGAGACCACTCCATAAGAAAAAGATAAGGTCAAGCACTAGATGAAGTTATACATTCATACATGCAAGGTTTGTAAATATGTAATGCAAGTGTGAAGGCTTGAGAGAATCCATTGTAGTCCCTTGGGGTTAATAATGTATTTTTCTTATGTGTTTATGAGAATATAATGACTGTTGTTACAAAAATTTAGATTGTTGTTTGTTATAGTCATGTTGTTGTTTGTGTAGATCAAATTTCATTTTTTATAGGGATGATCTCATCTCTTGATATGTGGTGTTTGCACTTTTGAGTTTTCCATTCAACACTTTTATTTATACAAATATGAAGCTTTGATTGGTGTTTTAGCCTTTTTACTTTAGTTGCATGATACACTATTTGAGTGTAGATCTATGTATTATATGGGTGTCAATTTATGATAGTCAATACCTAGTTGTATACACTTCCTTTTGAACTCAATTATATATTTATAAACTCTTTGTCCTTGTATTCATCTAGGATTATGACACATGAACGCTTGTTCTTCTTCATGTGCCATGGCATAGAATTGGTTATTGGAAAGTGTTTTAAACGCCTCCCAACTTTTTGTAACTTGATTCTTTTTTGGTAACAAATATTATTTCTTCACATGGAATTTCTCACCATAGTAGAGCATACCTCCATTTTCAATCAAGAGAAACAAATATTTTCCCAGACACTAAACCCATAGAAATTGAAATAGACTTATATTTTCCTAAACAAATTACTTAATCTATCAAGCTCCAATTGATTGTCAAAAGGGTTTATCTTCATGTAAGCTTCACTCTAAAAGCGCTTTAGAAGTCTCAAGGAATCTTAATTAAATATTGTTTCCTTTTTTAAAGCTATATGGTTTATCCCCTTCTCTATTATAACTTTCCTCTCCTCCATCCTTATTCCTATCGACTAATTCTCTAATAATACCTTAACAAAATCATATAGAAGTTTTCTAATACCTTCTACTTGCTTCTTAAAATTCCCAAATTTTAGTTTACCTTCATTGATCTCATGGTGCTCCACCATATCAATTAAACCCATAACACAAGTACGAGTAATTACGCCGTAGGCGTTTTTTCTCCAAGGTCCTATTTGTGGGCATAGTTTTCAACATGGCCGTCCCTCTATCCAATAAAAACGCGCCACGAATGGTCAATAAAAATTTGACATGTGTGTCGTCTGCACATTGTAGATGTTAGTGGGTATGCGCGCCAGGAAACTCTTCGGGTCCAGCGCTCTCGTGAAAGGGTATGGATATTGCAACCTATCACAAATTATTTCAGCAGAAATCGAAAGTCATTTGGGTAAGCAATAGGTTTTCTGCAGCTGGATTTTCCTCTTATTCTAATGAACCTCCAGACGCATCCATTCTAACTATCGTAGAGAAGAAAATTAAGAAGGATATGTATTATTATTTGTTAACTCTAATATGGAGTGTGAATTTATTATATAGGATTATTTTGAAAAACAAGCTTATTGGTATATGCAAGTAATATGGATATTATGGATATACATGCAAGTCTAGTGCAACCATAGAAGACAAGGTTGATGACTATCAGTTAGTTAAAATAACTTTGAATGGATTCCATCCATCTTGGAACATGTTTGTTTTAGATGTATCCATGCTAGGGACAATCTTCTTTGTGTTGTGGCCTTTCCATTCATAATATCTTGCATGTGGAAAGTGAACTCTAGACATATGACAACAAACAAATACAATTAAGTAAAATTGCAAGAACAAGATCCTGCATGTAGGTGGAGCATGGTGACAATGCCACATTCTCGGTGATTGGGATGGATTCTATGTCATTTATGATGCCAATATGGGTTTTTCTTTGAGCTATTGATGTATTGTTGGTTCTTGGATTAACAAAGAATCTTATTTTAGTATCTTAATTAAAATATCTTAAGTGTGTGCTTATTTGGTGATCAATAAGTGATCATAAGAAAATGCATCTCAAATCTTGGTTGAGTTTTGGCTAGAGGAGTGTCTGAGGTTGGCCTTTATAGTTTTCTAGTTGATCTTATCAAGTATGGAACTTTGGTGCATAGAAATTACAATATGTGAGAGTTATTGTTGGGTCATGTGGGGTTTTTCCTCTCTTAAAGGACATGTTGCAGGGAATCCTTGACTTCAAGATTGACAATATTGGAGTATGCAAGGGATGTGCACTAAACAAGCATGCCGACATTTTTATTTCAAATGACGATCACATGCTAATAGGATTTCTTTATATGAGTCATTTAGATGTGTGTGACCTTGTTTCAACGAAACCATTTCTAGGTAACATGTATCGTGTTTAATTCATTGAAAATTCATCTAGGAAAACTAGGATTTACTTTTCTTTGTAAAGTTTTAAGAGTTTAAACCTCTTGTGGAAGAATTATATGAGTAAAAATATTAAAATTGTTGAGGTCTAACAATGGAGGCAAGTATACCTCTAAGGATTTAAATAACGCCTTCTATAGGGTTGTAGGGATCAAGAGGGATTTTACTGTGCCTTACAATCTTCAATAAAGTGGTGTTGAGAGAGGAAGAACAATACCATTATAGAGATTTCAAAGGTCATGATTCATGACCTAGGTTTTCCCTTGTTTCTTTGGGTAAAGGTATGCAATTCCATTGTTTTCAGTTTGATCAAGGCTCCTCATAATTAGAAGGACAAGACTAAAGAGGAAGACTAAATACTTAAGCACAAGAAGCTGACCCCTATTAATTAGGATGGTTTAAAACCACTTTCCATCATTGGAGGTCGCTGCATCAAATGTTATAAGAGGCAATGCACACTTGGAGACAATCTACTATGCCAAATCCTTGATACCCATCACTAAAAACAATGTTGCTTGCTCGCCATTTTTTTCTTTTGAAGGAAACAAACGAATTATTTTCCAAAGAGAAATGAATCTCTTATCCTTTTAAATATAATGACGCAACTTAAAACCATATAATGAAATCATAAACTTTGCATTGAAAGTAAGACTACTAAGTTATTCCTTGTTTAGGGACAAGGGACCTTGAGCTCATGTGAAGAGTCTGTCTATCTGTACTGATTATGAAAGACTAATCGGTCCATAGAGATGACACCATAGAGATGATAGGATTAAAACCATGGGTAAAACAGAATACTATCCACCCTACTCCAGAGTATTAAATGCTTGCCATGGGGTGTACATCGTTGGATTTAAACTAACTTAGATCCAGCTATGTGCAACCACCACACCCAACATTAGATCATTTAATGTTGTACAACAAGGTACATAGTGCTTATATAAATGCATTGCCCTTCCTTTGCAATAAGTGCATATGATATATTTGCACCCATCTTTTGACAACTTTTCTAGCTAAATTCTCACTAAAATTGTTGAGATTGTATTGTTGGAATTCCATGCTCATGGTGCCCCAAGGTTAATAGATGGCGTCGAATCAATTTATATATTCAACTTTTCAATTTAAATAATACAGATCGTGATTTCTGCAAAAAACAACATGCTGCCCAGGAAAATCACGAGAAAAGTGCAAATCGTCTATTGTTCAGCTTACTCTGTGGACATACTACCCACTCATAATACAATACATCTACACATATAATGCATAGATGTTGCACACATGGTAGGCAATGCATTTTTAGCATAGTTAATGTGATGGGATGTTGTTTGGTATGTAAAATAAAGTTATATCTTCGCATGCATCATGTTCCCAATATGTAGTTTATTGAGAACTTTTTTTCCATTTATTTGAGAAATTTAAAAATCTAGCATAAACTGATATGACTATAACATTTTAAGATGAGTCAAATTTATTCTACTATGATTTAAGTTCTATGTATTTTGAAATTTTGTTTTCCAAAATTTTGCCTCCTCCTAAACTAATCTAAATATTGGAAAAATGAATCTAATTCCAAACTAATAGAAATGGGCATAAAGGAAAGATTATTACCTCATAATGTTGCTCCCTAATTTATGAGAAAAATTACACGATATATAAATGTATCTTAAATATTTTGCTAATAATAAATTAAAAATGGAGCTATGTCATGCAATCTAAACTTTTAAGAATTTATTTGAACTTTATCACCTATTGAAACTTCTAAGAAAATTCAAATTTTTAGCTAAAAATAACATGAAGATGGTCAAGGTTTTGTAATTTGTGAACTAATTGTTAACTAAATGTTTATTACAATTTATGAAACACACATTTTTACCCATTTTATAATTTACTAACCAAACTTTCAGATATAGTAAGTAATGCATTGGAAAACTTTAAAATGTTAAATATATGTTATTAAAAAATGTTATATGTTACTTGACCTTAATTGATTCCTTAAATATAATGTTTTGGAAAAGCAAAAATAACACAAGCATTATATCTTGGAAAGTCTTTTTAAGGGGACTATAACTCTAGAACATGGTGTTATTGTCCTTTCTTCATCAAGTTATTTTGGATTTCATATCAATCACAAATTACCACTCAAGTTTGGTAGCAAGGTAAGAAATTCACATGAATAACACTTGTCAAAATTGTTGGTTTTTACCAAATTCTAAATATATTTTTTACATTATAATCCAATTTGTGACTGTCTTCCTAGAGTGTTACATGTATTTGATGGTTAAATTGACCTATGACGAGCAATTCAGCCGTAAATTAAATTCCATCATTGATTGGTAGTAACCCAAAAATTTTACTACATTTCATTCATTTATCTATTTGAAATGGTTGAACATTTTCCACATGAAAATACAAGTACATTGCAAGAAGGCTCATTGTATAGGTGTATGTATGTTCTCTCAAGTCATTTTCTAAAACTTTAAATAACTATTAATATTTAAGCTTTTCAACTTAAACTTACCTAAGATTCATTGTTGCAAACATAAGGAATACAATACATGGTGTTTCATGTTTCAAGCCCATACTTTACAACTGAGCACATCTAATAAAGCAAACCCATCCAAATCCTTTCTAAGCTATGTCTATGTGGGTATTTCTTATAATCTCAATATCATTTTGTAATTTCTTATAATATCGATTTCATAAATTGTAATTTCTCAATCTCGTTTTATCATAATATATTATAAGACTAGTAATACATTTACGATTGTTAAGTTTACATGTGGGTAGACATTGGATTGAAGGACATTCTTTGGTGTGAATTGGGGTCCATTTTACAACAATACAACAATTTTTGACTTAGTACATGACACATGTTTTGCCTGTGGAATTTAAAGTGACATGTTTGCATGCATGTATACTTTCCATCCTAGGGAATGTAATGCATACAATATGTTTCCCAAACACTTCGCAAAGCATATGCCATGAGAGTCCAATCAATATGTAAGTGACTTGATACCTTCCTCATTACTACTGTCTAGGTGTTGAATTGCTTTGTTTCAAATATATTTGTGAAATGGCCTCGAAAAGGTTGCCCCGCACTGTTTTCCCCTAAGGCTAACATTTCATTATATGAGTTGGCTCACCTGAACTCACAGAAAAAACTATTACTGGAAATGTTGAACGAGAATTCTGCCTCGTTGGGAGCCGCTCATACACCTACCATTCTTCCACTCTGCCAAAGGGAGAAAAAGAGTGGTTTTCCAAGGCCAAGGAGCAATAGGCCCGGCGGGAGTGAAAGGCCGAAGAGGAGTATAAGGTTTTATCCCTCGTGGTTAGGGATCCTCTTGTGGTTTATAGAACTTGATTGTTGCTCCTTCCCAAATCTATCATTAGTGATCGAAACCATGAGCGACAACGTAGGAGGAGGGCGATGAGGGTCAGAGCGGTGGAACGGATTCAGCAGTGGAGAGTGGAGGACAGGCTTACCTTGCTTGTAGCCCCAAATCTATGAAACAGGTGGGTGAAGGTCCACAGGATCCATTACCGAAACCAAACCGATAGAGGTTTTTAATTAAAATTAATTTTAACGATTTTATCATTCTAAGATTTAAAAATGCATTGATAAAAATATATAGAATTTATTCATTTGAATTATGTTTTCATCATTTGTTTAATAATAATGGAAACAAAATTAACATTTATTCATATTTCACTAATAAGGAAAAAATAAAAAAAATTACATAAAGTAAGTAAAAACAAAATTTAAAAACTTATTTTATTTTAAATGAAATTTACTTTAGCCTAAACTGTAATATTTTATGGACAAGGAAATTAAAAATCGGAGTGATCCTAAGGATTTGAAAGATCATACTAAGAAATTGGCCAAAGGAAAACTGATTTGTCTTTAGTTTGGTGAAGAACAACTTAATCCCTCATATCGTAGAGAAGAAGATTAAGAAGGATATGTATTATTATTTGTTAACTCTAATATAGAGTGTGAATTTATTCTATAGGATTATATAGGATTATTTTGAAGAACAAGCTTATTGGTACATGCAAGTAATATGGATATTATGGATATACATGCAATTCTAGTGCAACCATAGAAGACAGGGTTGATGATTGCCAGTTAGTTAAAATAACTTTGAATGGATTCCATCCATCTTGGAACATGTTTGTTTTAGGTGTATCCACGCTAGGGACAATCTTCTTTGTGTTGTGGCCTTTCCATTGATACTAGTTTGCATGTGGAAAGTGGAACTTTAGACATATGACAACAAACAAATACAATTAATTAAAATTGCAAGAACAAGACCCTGCATGTAGGTGGAGCATGGTGACAATGCCACATTCTCAGTTATTGGGATGGATTCTATATCATTTATGGTGCCAATATGGGTTTTTCTTTGAGCTATTGATGTATTGTTGGTTCTTGGATTAACAAATAATCTTATTTTAGTATCTTAATTAAAATATCTTAAGTGTGTGGTTATTTGGTGATCAGTAAGTGATCATAAGAAAATGCATCTCAAATCTTGGTTGATTTTTGGCTAGAGGAGTGTCTGAGGTTGGCCTTTATAGTTTTCTAGTTGATCTTATCAAGTATGGAACTTTGGTGCATAGAAATTACAATATGTGAGAGTTATTGTTAGGTCATGTGGGTTTTTTCCTCTCTTAAAGGACATGTTGCAGGGAATCCTTGACTTCAAGATTGACAATATTGGAATGTGCAAGGGATGTGAATTGAACAAGCATGACGACATTTTTATTTCAAATGACGAGCACATGCTAATAGGATTTATTTATATGAGTCATTTAAATGTGTGTGACCCTATTTCAACGAAACCATTTCTAGGTAACATGTATCATGTTTAATTCATTGAAAATTCATCTAGGAAAACTAGGATTTACTTTTCTTTGCAAAGTTTTAAGAGTTTAAACCATTTGTGGAAGAATTATATGCGTAAAAATATTAAAATTGTTGAGGTCTAACAATGGAGGCAAGTATACCTCTAAGGATTTAAATAACGCCTTCTATAGGGTTGTAGGGATCAAGTGGGATTTTATTGTGCCTTACAATCCTTAATAAAGTGGTGTTGAGAGAGGAAGAATAATACCATTATAGAGATTTCAAAGGTCATGATTCATGACCTAGGTTTCCCCTTCTTTCTTTGGCTAAAGGTATGCAATTCCATTGTTTTCAGTTTGATCAAGGCTCCTCATAATTTGAAGGACAAGACTTAAGAGGAAGACTAAATACTTAAGCGCAAGAAGGTGACCCCTATTAGGATGGTTTAAAACCACTTTCCATCATTGGAGGTCGCTGCATCAAATTTTATAAGAGGCAATGCACACTTGGAGGCAATCTACTATGCCAAATCCATGATACCCGTCACTAAAAAGAATGTTGCTTGCTCGCCATTTTTTTCTTTCGAAGGAAACAAACGAATTCTTTTCAAAGAGAAATGAATCTCCTATCCTTTTAAATATAATGATGCAACTTAAAACCATATAATGAAATCATAAACTTTGCATTGAAAGTAAGACTACTAAGTTATTCCTTGTTTAGGGACAAGGGACCTTGAGCTCATGTGAAGAGTCTATCTATCTATACTGATTACGAAAGACTAATCGGTCCATAGAGATGACACCATAGAGATGACAGGATTAAAACCATGGGTAACACATAATACTATCCATCCTACTCCACAGTATTAAATGCTTGCGATGGGGTGTACATCGTTGGATTTAAACTAACTTACATCTAGCTATGTGCAACCACCACACCCAACTTTAGATCATTTAATGTTGTACAACAAGGTACATAGTGCTTATATAAATGCATTTCCCTTCCTTTGCAATAAGTGCATATGATATATTTGCACCCATTTTTTGACAACTTTTCTAGCTAAATTCTCACTAAAATTGTTGAAATTGTATTGTTGGGATTCCATGCTCATGGTGCCCCAAGGTTAATATATGGCATCGAATCAATTTATATATTCCACTTTTCAATTTAAATAATACATATCGTGATTTCTGCAAAAAAAAAAAAAACATGCTGCCCACGAAAATCACTAGAAAAGTGCAAATCGTCTATTTTTCAGCTTACTCTGTGGACATACTACCTACTCATAATACAATACATCTACACATATAATGCATAGATGTTGAACACATGGTAGGCAACGCATTTTTAGCATAGTTAATGTGATGGGATGGTGTTTGGTATGTAAAATAAAGTTATATCTTCGCATGCATCATGTTCCCAATATGTAGTTTATTGAGAACTTTTTCTCCATTTATTCGAGAAATTTAAAAATCTAGCATAAACTGATATGACTATAACATTTTGCTCCCTAATTTATGAGAAAAATTACAATACGATATATAAATGTTTCTTAAATATTTTGCTAATAATAAATTAAAAATGGAGCTATGTCATGCAATCTAAACTTTTAAGAATTTATTTGAACTTTATCACCTAATTGAAACTTTAAGAAAATTCAAATTTTTAGCTATTAATAACATGAAGACGGTCAAGGTTTTGTAATTTGTGAACTAATTGTTAACTAAATGTTTATTACAATTTATGAAACACACGTTTTTACCCATTTTATAATTTGTTAACCAAACTTTCAGATATAGTAAGTAATGCATTGGAAAACTTTAAAATGTTAAATATATGTTATTAAAAAATGTTATATGTTACTTGACCTTAATTGATTCCTTAAATATAATGTTTTGGAAAAGCAAAAATAACACAAAACTAAAACTTTAAATAGCTATTTATATATATAAACTTTTAAAAGAATAGATATTCATTCCCATTTAGATACAACCAAAGATTATAATTATTAGTGGAGATTGTTCGACTTTAACAGGAATATAAATATTGTACTATATAATGGAGTTTGTTGGAAAACAAAGTAATAAAATGGAGGTTCTTGGAAAACAAATAATTGAGTTCAATTTTTTATTTTAATTATATATAATAGATAGTTATTATTCTACATTTTTGTATGTTGTATGGCAATATATAAATAATGTAACATATTTGACACAAATGAAGCTAATATAAATATTTTCAAATTACATTGTTGCTCACATTTGAATTTATAGTTTTACACTAAAACACTAAGTTATGCTCATCTCTTCCAAGCATTATATCTTGGAAGGTCTTTTTAAGGGGACTATAACTCTAGATCATGGTGTGATTGTCCTTTCTTCATCAAGTTATTTTGGATTTCATATCAATCACAAATTACCCCTCAAGTTTGATAGCAAGGTTAGAAATTCACATGAATAACACTTGTCAAAATTGTTGGTTTTTACCAAATTCTAAATTTTTTTTTACATTATAATCCAATTTGTGACTGTCTTCCTAGAGTTTTACATGTATTTGATGGTTAAATTGACCTATGACGAGCAATTCAGCCGTAAAATAAATTCCATCATTGATTGGTAGTAACCCAAAAACTTTACTACATTTCATTCATTTATCTATTTGAAATGGTTGAACATTTTCCACATGCAAATACAAGTACATTGCAAGAAGGCTCAGTGTATAG
>LPNX011217909.1:69355-81305 GCA_001517045.1 Pseudotsuga menziesii | reverse complement strand
ATCTCAATATCATTTTGTAATTTCTTATAATATCGATTTCATAAATTGTAATTTCTCAATCTCGTTTTATCATAATATATTATAAGACTAGTAATACATTTACAATTGTTAAGTTTACATGTGGGTAGACATTGGATTGAAGTGTTGATGTATTTGTAACTTCGGAAAGTATTTCACTTGTATTTCTTCTATATTGTAACCCGATGTTTATTCCGGGATTTACTTGAGTCATGTCATGCCCCGATGTTCCTATCGGGAAGATCTATAATGTAAACAAGTCATGTCAAGTCATTATGGGTAACCCTCCTATTGGCTAAGGGTTAAAGTCACCACAGTTCCAGGGCACTAGGGTTATTAGACTCTCCTAGTGAGGTCGGCCCTAGTAGGGTTTAGTCAAGTCAGGAATTAGTATAAATAGAGAGCTTTCCTCTCTATTTAACATACATCTCATACACACTCAAGTGTAGCACATAGTTGAGGAAAGAGAAGACACTGGGGCTAGATAGAAAGAAGGTTACTACTGTCGGGAGATCACTTATTGTTTTGGGTTCTACTTTTGGTGCTGATTCTATCTTTGAGGAAGTTGCGTGGTTTTCACCATTTATGGCTTCCCTGAGGATAAAAATTGTGTTCATTGTCTCTTGTGTTTGATTGTTGTACTTGTTATTCTCTCAGTTAAAGATCCTAATGTATTGCTAGCTTAACGGTGAAATTCTAACATGGTATCAAAGCTAACCTGAGAAGAAGACACTATGCAGCTGCGAGAACTAGGGCTTCCTACTTTGTGGATCTTCCTCCATAGATTTTCAGCAAAAGAAGGTTGGATCAACTCTCCTCCTTAGGGCGCATCTTTCTGTCAAAGCAAAATCCAATTCTGATATTTTTCAGTTTTGAACCCGACACTGCTGTCGGAGATTAGGGATTTTCACAGAAGAGGAATTTTTCAGTGAGCCCAGGCCTGGATTGATCTCCTCCCCAAAATCAAAGTTAGGGATCGAATTCAAAGCATTTGGTTGGACAAAACTCCGAAAAATCAAAACCCTAATTTGCTACTTAACCAGCACTGCAGGATTTCAGCTCCAAATCCAGATCCGACATCTTGACCTGGTAAGATCTAAATCTTTTTGTATTTCCATTTGAGGTTCTTAGTTTAAGATGTCTCATCATACCAAGCTTGATTTAAAGCTTGAGGGATTTGATAACTTTCGAGCCTAGAAGTATAGGATCTCCCTGGTCCTTGAAGAAAATGAGTTGGACTCCTATGTCAATGAGGGGGTTCCAGTTCCAGAGGGAGATGAGGCTAAGGCCTTACATAAGAAGAAGTTGGTTATGGAAAAGAGAATCATTGTTGATTCTATCAAGGATCACCTCATACCATAGGTGTCCTCCCTCAAGACACCTAAAGCTAAGTTTGATGCCTTAACCAAATTGTTTGAAGGAAAGAACATAAACAGGAAGATGACTCTGAGAAACCAATTGAAGAATGTAAAGATCCAGAATGCTGAGACTATTCAGTCTTACTTTACAAGGGTATCTCAAATCGAGGAACAACAGGAAGCAGTAGATGAAGAAGTGGAAAATGCAGAAATTGTGATGACCACATTGAATGGTCTCCCTGGATCATGGGACTCTTTCATTCAATGCATTTGTGCCAGAAAGAAGGTAGTCAAGTTCAACAGACTATGGGAAGAATGCTCTCAAGAAGAAGCTCAGATAGCAGCTGGAGAAGAGAAGATGGGAAATGAAGATCAAGCTCTCATTGTTCACTCTAAGAGAACCAGAAGGAACCATCATCACTCCAAAGGTAAGACCTCATATCCTAAAAGAGATCTGTCTACCATTAGATGTTACACATGTGATGAGAAAGGTCACATATCCAGATTCTTCCCTAATAAAGGGAACCTAAAGAAGAAGAAGGAAAACAAGAGAAGACATCATGCTCATGCTGCAAAAGATTATGAACCTTCCACAAAAAAGAATCAGATAAGAAAGTGATTCTTCAAGTGATGAAGAATGAGTGTTGATCTCCGCTCTTACGGGAACTGTTTCACATGGAAGCAATGATTGGCTCATAGACAGTGGTGCTTCCAAGCATATGACGGGATTCAAAGAATCATTTGTGAAGCTATCTGAACATGAGTCACCTCACAAGGTGAAACTTGGGGATGACTACCAGTGTCCAATAAAAGGTAGTGGTGAATCCTCCTATATTCTAGACTCTGGAAAGTCTATGAAGATGAAGAATGTATTATTTGTTCCAGGACTAAAGAAGAACCTCCTCTCCATATATGCATTAGATGCAAAAGGAATGAAGGTTGCTTTCGTAGATGGCCAAGTTCTTATGTGGCCGAAGGGAAAGACTTTTGACGACGCAACAGTGATTGGAGAATAAGAAGGAGATCTATACAAGCTGAAGGGCCAACCAGAACAAGATTTGGTTCATGACTCAGTAGAACCAAATGAAATTTGGCATAGAAGGCTTACACATGTGCATTATAGAGCACTACCACTTACAAGAAAAGTTGTTGAAGGTCTTCTAGAAATTCAAGCAAAACATGATGGAGTCTGCAAAGGATGTGCGAAAGGAAAGAACACAAAGAAGACATTTCCAAGTAGCGAAAGCAAAGCAAAAGGAATCTTGGAAATCATCCACTCCGATGTATACAGACCAATGTCATCAAGCTCACTAAGTGGGTATGTGTACTATGTTTCTTTTATTGATGACTTTTCTAGGAAGACATGGATTTACTTCATGAAGAATAAAGATGAAGTGTTCAGTAAGTTCAAAGAATTCAAAGCCTTGATCGAGAACCACACTGAAAAGAAGATCAAGACTTTTCGATCAGACAATGGCGAATAATTCACTTCAAATGAGTTTAAGGAACTATGCAAAGACTCAGGGGTTAAGAGGGAGTTGTCCACCCCTTATAATCCACAATAGAATGGGATTGCACAAAGGAAGAACAGAACTATCATGGAAGCTGCAACAGCAATGCTTCATGATCAAGATCTTCCTATGCATCTTTGGGCAGAAGTAGCCAAAACAGCAGTGTATGTACAGAACCGTACTCCACACAGAGTACTCGAGAACAAGACTCCTGAAGAACTCTTCTCTGGCAAGAAACCAGAAGTCATCCATCTCAGAATATTCGGCTATCCAGTGTACATACACATTCCAAAAGAGAAGAGGACAAAATTAGATCCTTCAAGAAAGAAGGGTATATTTGTGGGATACTTTGAAAGCTTGAAGGCTTACAAAATATACTTCCCAAGGTTCAAAAAGATTGACATCAGCAGGGATGTAACATTTGACGAAGATTCAACCTACATCAAATCCAGAAAGAAACCTGCTGAAGAACCTGAAGAAGCAGAAGCTCCAAGAATTCATGATACAATCATGAATGAAGAAACTCAAGAAGAAGATCGAGAATTTGAAGAACCGCAAATACCTGTAGATCAACCATAGGAGAAGAATCCTCACAAGAGGAAACCTGCATGGGTACAAGAGATTATCCAATGTGCGGAAAGATATGGGGTTCCATAAGAGAATCTCAGAGAAAAAAAGAGGACCAGATCCTGTTCCAGTTATGTGGATTTACTATGTGATTTTATTTATAAAGAACCTTCCAAATATGAAGAAGCGGCAGAACGAAAAGAATGGAAGGATGCGATGATCGAAGAGTATCAATCGATCATGAAGAACGATGTTTGGGATGTTGTCCCAAGACCAGAAGGGAAGTCAGTTGTAACTTCCAAATGGATCTACAAGATCAAGCATGCTACAGATGATAGCATAGAAAAATATAAAGTAAGATTTGTTGCTCATGGTTTCTCACAGAAAGAAGGAATAGACTATGAAGACACCTTTGCACCTGTAGCCAGACACACTTTCATGAGATTGGTACTTGCTCTGGCTGTAGTGATGAAATGGAAGATACACCAAATGGATGTCAAGACTGCTTTCTTGAATGGTGTAGTAGAAGAGGAAGTGTATGTGGAGCAGCCACTCGATTTTGAGACACATGACAGAGAGTCTCATGTGTGTAGATTGAAGAAAGCCCTATACAGTTTGAAACAGGCACCCAGGACATGGTACGATAGAATTGATAGCTTTCTATCCAGTTTGGGCTTTACCAAGAGTAAAGCAGATTCCAGCCTTTACTACAAGGTTGAAGATGGCAACCCAGTGATACTCCTACTATATGTAGATGATTTATTTGTGACAGGTATGGATGGGTTGATTGCTGATACGAAGAGAAATCTTGCTGCTGAAGTTCGAAATGAAGGACTTGGGTATGATGCATTATTTTCTAGGTATGGAGGTGTGGCAGACTACGGATGGAATCTTCCTTGAACAAGGGAAGTATGTAGTAGAGATCCTAAAAAAGTTTGGGATGATGGACTGCAAGGCATTAACCACACCTATGGCATCGAATCTAAAGTTATTGAGTGACGCTTCATCAGAATCGATTGATGCCACGATGTATCGTCAGATGATTGGGTCATTGATGTACCTAACGAACACGAGACCATATATTTGCTTTGTTGTGAACACCTTGAGCCAATACTTGACAGATCCGAGACATGTTCATTTGACTGCTGCAAAGAATATTCTGAGGTACCTGAAGGGTATGGTTGATTATGGGCTCAAGTATAAGACTGACCAAAGGATTAACTTGGAGGGTTATGTTGATTCAGATTGGGCAGGCAGTGCCATCGATAGGAAGAGTACTTCAGGGTGTTGCTTCAATATGGGATTAGGTGTGATCTCGTGGTTTAGCAGGAAGTAATCCTGTGTGGCACTGAGTACAGCTGAAGCAGAGTATGTCGTAGCTTGTTCAGCTAGTTGTGAGGCAGTATGGTTGAGGAAGCTTCTATCTGATTTATTTGATCTCCAGTTAGATGCTACTTGTATATACTGTGACAACCAGAGTTGTGTAAAGTTGTCAGAGAATCCAGTATTCCATGACAAGTTGAAGCATATGGAGATCAAGTATCACTATATTAGGGATATGGTGCAGAGAGGAGCAGTGAAACTCCAGTATGTTCCGACGGATGAACAGATAGCTGATGTGTTGACTAAGCCATTGGCTAGGGTGAAGTTTGAGTACTTCAGGTAGAAGCTTGGTGTTCTCTAGATCGAGATTCCTCCCAAGAAAAAGTGATGTGTCCATGTTGAGCCCTTCTAACATGGTGAGAGGATTGGTTCCTTCCATGGTCAGATGTAAGTGTTGTGCCATTCTGACATGGTGAGAGGATTGGTTCCTTCCATGATCAGATATAAGTGTTGTACCCTTCCAACATGGTGAGAGGATTGGTTCCTTCCATGGTTGGATGTAAGAGCTGTGACATGGTGAGAGGATTGGTTTCTTCCATTGTTAGGTGTATGTGATGATTCCACATCCAGCATGAAAAAGGGCTGGCTCTATGAAGACACATCTAGTATGAAAAAGGACTAGCTCTGTGTAGATGCCACATCCAACATGAAAAAGGGCTGGCTCTGTGAAGACACATCTAGTATGAAAAAGGACTAGCTCTGTGTGGATGCCACATCCAACATGAAAAAGGGTTGGCTCTGTGAAGACACATCTAGTATGAAAAAGGACTAGCTCTGTGTGGATTCCACATCTAGTATGAAATAGGACTAGCTCTATGAAGACTCATCTAGTATGAAAAAGGACTAGCTCTGTGTGGATGCCACATCCAGCATGAAAAAGGGTTGGCTGTATGAAGACACATCTAGTATGAAAAAGGACTAGCTCTATGTGGATGCCACATCTAGTATGAAAAAGGACTAGCTCTATGAAGACTCATTTAGTATGAAAAAGGACCAGCTCTGAGTGTGTGCCACATCTAGTATGAAAAAGGACTAGCTCTGTGAAGACTCGTCTAGTATGAAAAAGGACTAGCTCTGTGTGTGTGCCACAACTAGTATGAAAAAGAACTAGCTCTGTGAAGACTCATCTAGTATGAAAAAGGACTGGCTCTGTGTGTGTTCCACATCTAGTATGAAAAAGGACTCGCTCTATGTGTGTTCCACATCTAGTATGAAAAAGGACTAGCTCTGTGATGATACATCCAGTATGAAAAAGGACTGGCTCTATAGATGTACATCCAGCATGAAAAAGGTCTAGCTATGTAGAGATTCCTATGATGAGAATAATCAAGAGACAGCACCCGTGATGATGAACCAGTGATGAGCCAGATCAAGTGATGATGATCCAGATCCAGTGATGATGATCCAATAGTGATGATCCAGATCGAGTGATGATGTCCAATGATGATCCAGATCCAGTGATGATCCAGATTCGATGATGAAGATGACTTGAAGATGAAGATGACTTGAAGATGAAGAAGACTTGAATATGACGAGGACTCGATGATGATCCAGAAGATACAGAGAAGAAGAATTGTGCTGAAAATTGTGTCAAAATAATACCTTCCTAGTTAAGAGGGAGTGTTGATGTATATGTAACTTCGGAATGTATTTCACTTGTATTTCTTATATATTGTAACCCAATGTTTATTCTGGAATGTACTTGAGTCATGTCATGCCCCGATGTTCCTATCAGGAAGATCTATAATGTAAACAAGTCATGTCAAGTCATTGTGGGTCACCCTCCTATTGGCTAAGGGTTAAAGTCCCTACAGTTCCGGGGCACTAGGGTTATTAGACTCTCCTAGTGAGGTCGGCCCTGGTAGGGTTTAGTCAAGTCAGGAATTAGTATAAATAGAGAGTTGGCCTCTATATTTAACACACATCTCATACACACTCAAGTGTAGTGCATAGTTGAGGAAAGAGAAGACACTGGGGCTAGATAGAAAGAAGGTTACTGTTGTCGGGAGATCACTTACTATTTTGGGTTCTACTTTTGGTTTTGATTCTATCTCCGAGGAAGTTACGGGGTTTTCACCATTTATGGTTTCCCCGAGGATAAACACTGTGTTCATTGTCTCTTGTGTTTGATTCTTGTACTTGTTATTCTCTCAGTTAAAGATCCTAATGTATTCCTAGCTTAATGATGAAATTCTAACATGAAGGACATTTTTCGGTGTGAATTGGGGCCCATTTTACAACAATACAACACTTTTTGACTTAGTACATGACACATGTTTTGCGTGTGGAATTTAAAGTGACCTGTTTGCATGCATGTATACTTTCCATCCTAGGGAATGTGATGCATACAATATGTTTCCTAAACACTTCACAAAGCATATGCAATGAGAGTCCAATCAATATGCAAGTGACTTGATACCTTCCTCATTACTACTGTCTGGGCGTTGAATTGCTTTGTTGCGTTGAATTGCTTTGTTTCAAATATATTTGTGAAATGGCCTTGAAAAGGTTGCTTCACACTGTTTTCCCCTAAGGCTAACATTTCATTATATGAGTTGGCTCACCTGAACTCACAAAAAAAAAACTATTACTGGAAATGTTGAACGAGAATTCTGCCTCGTTGGGAGCTGCTCATACACCTGCCACTCTTGCACTCTGCCATAGGGAGAAAAAAAGTGGTTTTCCAAGGCCAAGGAGTAATAGGCCCAGCGGGAGTGAAAGGTCGAAGAGGAGTATAAGGTTTTATCCCTCGTGGTTAGGGATCCTCTTGTGGTTTATAGAACTTGATTGTTGCTCCTTCCCAAATCTATCATAAGTGATTGAAACCATGAACGACAATGTAGGAGGAGGGAGGTGAAGGTCAGAGCGGTGGAACAGATTCAGTAATGGAGAGTGGAGGTCAGTCTTACCTTGCTTGTAGCCCCAAATCTATGAAACAGGTGGGTGAAGGTCCACAGGATCCATTACCGAAACCGAAGCGATAGAGGTTTTTAATTAAAATTAATTTTAACGATTTTATTGTTCTAAGATTTAAAAATGCATTGATAAAAATATATATAATTTGTTCATTTGAATTATGTTTTCATCATTTATTTAATAATAATGGAAACAAAATTAACATTTATTCATATTTCACTAATAAGGAAAAAATAAAAAATTTACATAAAGTAAGTAAAAACAAAATTTAAAAACTTATTTTATTTTAAATGAAATTTACTTTAGCCTAAACTCTAATATTGTATGGACAAGGAAATTAAAAATCGAAGTGATCCTAAGGATTTGAAAGATCATACTAAGAAATTGGCCAAAGGAAAATTGATTTGTCTTTAAATTGGTGAAGAACAACTTAATCCCTCATATTGTAGAGAAGAAGATTAAGAAGGATATGTATTATTATTTGTTAACTCTAATATAGAGTGTGAATGTATTCTATAGGATTATATAGGATTATTTTGAAGAACAAGCTTATTGGTATATGCAAGTCATATGGATATTATGGATATACATGCAAGTCTAGTGCAACCATAGAAGACAAGGTTGATGATTGTCAGTTAGTTAAAATAACTTTGAATGGATTCCATCCATCTTGGAACATGTTTGTTTTAGGTGTATCCACGTTGGGGACAATCTTCTTTGTGTTGTGGCCTTTCCATTGATACTATTTTGCATGTAGAAAGTGGAACTCTAGACATATGACAACAAACAGATACAATAAATTAAAATTGCAAGAACAAGATCCTGCATGTAGGTGGAGCATGGTGACAATGCCACATTCTCAGTGATTGGGATGGATTCTATGTCATTTATGATGCCAATATGGGTTTTTCTTTGAGCTATTGATGTATTGTTGGTTCTTGGATTAACAAAGAATCTTATTTTAGTATCTTAATTAAAATATCTTAAGTGTGTGGTTATTTGGTGATCAATAAGTGATCATAAGAAAATGCATCTCAAATCTCGGTTGAGTTTTGGCTAGAGGAGTGTCTGAGGTTGGCCTTTATAGTTTTCTAGTTGATATTATCAAGTATGGAACTTTGGTGCATAGAAATTACAACATGTGAGAGTTATTGTTAGGTCATGTGGGGTTTTTCCTCTCTTAAAGGACATGTTGCAGGGAATCCTTGACTTCAAGGTTGACAATATTGGAGTGTGCAAGGGATGTGCACTGAACAAGCATGTCGACATTTTTATTTCAAATGACGAGCACATGCTAATAGGATTTATTTATATGAGTCATTTAGATGTGTGTGACCCTATTTGAACGAAACCATTTCTAGGAAACATGTATCATGTTTAATTCATTGAAAATTCCTCTAGGAAAACTAGGATTTACTTTTCTTTGCAAAGTTTTAACAGTTTAAACCTGTTGTGGAAGAATTATATGAATAAAAATATTAAAATTGTTGAGGTCTAACAATGGAGGCAAGTGTACCTCTAAGGATTTCAATAAAGCCTTCTATAGGGTTGTAGGGATCAAGAGGGATTTTATTGTGCCTTACAATCCTCAATAAAGTGGTGTTGAGAGAGGAAGAACAATACCCTTATAGAGATTTCAAAGGTCGTGATTCATGACCTAGGTTTTCCCTTGTTTCTTTGGGTAAAGGTATGTTTTTAGTTTGATCAAGGCTCCTCATAATTTGAAGGACAAGACTTAAAAGGAAGACTAAATACTTAAGCACAAGAAGGTGACCCCTATTAGGATGGTTTAAAACCACTTTCCATCATTGGAGGTCGTTGCATCAAATGTTATAAGAGGCAATGCACACTTGGAAACAATTTACTATGCCAAATCCTTGATACCCATCACTGAAAATAATGTTGCTTGCTCACCATTTTTTTCTTTCGAAGGAAACAAAGGAATTCTTTTCCAAAGAGAAATGAATCTCTTATCCTTTTAAATATAACGACACAACTTAAAACCATATAATGAAATCATAAACTTTGCATTGAAAGTAAGACTACTAAGTTATTCCTTGTTTAGGGACAAGGGACCTTGAGCTCATGTGAAGAGTCTGTCTATCTGTACTGATTATGAAAGACTAATCGATCCATAGAGATGACACCATAGAGATGACAGGATTAAAACCATGGGTAACACAGAATACTATCCACCCTACTCCAGAGAATTAAATGCTTGCCATGGGGTGTACATCATTGGATTTAAACTAACTTATATCCAGCGATGTGCAACCACCACACCCAACATTTGATCATTTAATGTTGTACAACAAGGTACATAGTGCTTATATAAATGCATTGCCCTTCCTTTGCAATAAGTGCATATGATATATTTGCACCCATTTTTTGACAACTTTTCTAGCTAAATTCTTGCTAAAATTGTTGAAATTGTATTGTTGGAATTCCATGCTCATGGTGCCCCAAGGTTAATATAAGGCGTCGAATCAATTTATATATTCCACTTTTCAATTTAAATAATACAGATCGTGATTTCTACAAAAAAAAAAAAAAACATGCTCCCCAGGAAAATCACCAGAAAAGTGCAAATCGTCTATTTTTCAGCTTACTCTGTGGACATACTACCCACTCATAATACAATACATCTACACATATAATGCATAGATGTTGAACACATGGTAGGCAATGCATTTTTAGCATAGTTAATGTGATGGGATGGTGTTTGGTATGTAAAATAAAGTTATGTCTTCGCATGCATCATGTTCCCAATATGTAGTTTATTGAGAACTTTTTCTCCATTTATTCGAGAAATTTAAAAATCTAGCATAAACTGATATGACTATAACATTTTAAGATGAGTCAAATTTATTCTACTATGATTTAAGTTCTATGTATGTTGAAATTTTGTTTTCTAAAATTTTTCCTCCTTCTGAACTAATCAAACTATTGGAAAATGAATCTAATTCCAAACTAATAGAAATGGGCATAAAGGAAAGATTATTACCTCATAATGTTGCTCCCTAATTTATGAGAAAAATTACAATACGATATATAAATGTATCTTAAATATTTTGCTAATAATAAATTAAAAACGGAGCTATGTCATGCAATCTAAACTTTTAAGAATTTATTTGAACTTTATCACCTAATTGAAACTTCTAAGAAAATTCAAATTTTTAGCTAAAAATAACATGAAGATGGTCAAGGTTTTGTAATTTGTGAACTAATTGTTAACTAAATGTTTATTACAATTTATGAAACACACTTTTTTACCCATTTTATAATTTGTTAACCAAACTTTCAATATAGTAAGTAATGCATTGGAAAACTTTAAAATGTTAAATATATGGTATTAAAAAATGTTATATGTTACTTGACCTTGATGATTCCTTAAATATAATGTTTTGGAAAAGCAAAAATAACACAAAACTAAAACTTTAAATAACTATTTATATGTATAAACTTTTAAAAGAATAGATATTCATTCCCATTTAGATACAACCAAAGATTATGCTTATTAGTGGAGATTGTTTGATTTTAACATGAATATAAATATTATATTATATAATGGAGTTTGTTGGAAAACAAAGTAATAAAATGGAGGTTCTTGGAAAACAAATAATTGAGTTCAATTTTTTATTTTAATTATATATAATAGATAGTTATTATTCTACATTTTTGTATGTTGTATGGCAATATATAAAAAATGTAACATATTTGACACAAATGAAGCTAACATAAATATTTTCAAATTACATTGTTGCTCACATTTGAATTTATAGTTTTACACTAAAACACTAAGCTATGCTTATCTCTTCCAAGCATTATATCTTGGAAGGTCGTTTTAAGGGGACTATAACTCGAGATCATGGTGTTATTGTCCTTTCTTCATCAAGTTATTTTGGATTTCGTATCAATCACAAATTACCACTCAAGTTTGGTAGCAAGGTTAGAAATTCACATGAATAACACTTGTCAAAATTGTTGGTTTTTACCAAATTCTAATTTTTTTTACCATTATAATCCAATTTGTGACTGTCTTCCTGGAGTGTTACATGTATTTGATGGTTAAATTGACCTATGACGAACAATTCAGCCATAAAATAAATTCCATCATTGATTGGTAGTAACCGAAAAACTTTACTACATTTCATTCATTTATCTATTTGAAATGGTTGAACATTTTCCACATGCAAA
>LPNX011217909.1:2355-69114 GCA_001517045.1 Pseudotsuga menziesii | reverse complement strand
TGTAATTTCTTATAATATCGATTTCATAAATTGTAATTTCTCAATCTCGTTTTATCATAATATATTATAAGACTAGTAATACATTTACGATTGTTAAGTTTGCATGTGGGTAGACATTGGATTGAAGGACATTTTTTGGTGTAAATTAGGGGCCATTTTACAACAATACAACAATTTTTGACTTAGTACATGACACATGTTTTGCCTGTGGAATTTAAAGTGACATGTTTGCATGGATGTATACTTTCCATCCTAGGGAATGTGATGCATACAATATGTTTCCCAAACACTCCGCAAAGCATATGCCATGAGAGTCCAATCAATATGCAAGTGACTTGATACCTTCCTCATTACTATTGTCTGGGCGTTGAATTGCTTTGTTGCATTGAATTTCTTTGTTTCAAGTATATTTGTAAAATGGCTTCGAAAAGGTTGCCTCGCACTGTTTTCCCCTAGGGCTAACATTTCATTATATGAGTTGGGTCACCTGAACTCACAGAAAAAAAAACAAACAAACAAACAAACAAACAAAACAAAAACAAACAAACAAACAAAAAAACAAAAAACAAAAACGAAAAAAAAAAAAAATAGAAACAAAAACAAAAAAACAAAACAAAAAAAAAACTATTACTAGGAATGTACAACGAGAATTCTCCCTCTTTGGGAGCCGCTCATACACCTGCCACTCTTCCACTCTGCCAAAGGGAGAAAAAGAGTGGTTTTCCAAGGCCAAGGAGTAATAGGCTGTGAAAGGCCGAAGAGGAATATAAGGTTTTATCCCTCGTGGTTAGGGATCCTCTTGTGGTTTATAGAACTTGATTGTTGCTGCTTCCCAAATCTATCATAAGTGATCGAAACCATGAGCGACAACGTAGGAGGAGGGCGGTGATGGTTAGAGCGGTGGAACGGATTCGACAGTGGAGAGTGGAGGCCAGGCTTACCTTGCTTGTAGCCCCAAATCTATCAAACAGGTGGGTGAAGGTCCACAGGATCCATTACCGAAACCAAACCGATAGAGGTTTTTAATTAAAATTAATTTTAACGATTTTATCATTCTAAGATTTTAAAATGCATTGATAAATATATATATATATATATAATTTGTTCATTTGAATTATGTTTTCATCATTTATTTAATAATAATGGAAACAAAATTAACATTTATTCATATTTTACTAATAAGGAAAAAATAAAATTTTTACATAAAGTAAGTAAAAACAAAATTTAAAAACTTATTTTATTTTAAATGAAATTTACTTTAGCCGAAACTCTAATATTTTATGGACAAGGAAATTAAAAATCGGAGTGATCCTAAGGATTTGAAAGATCATACTAAGAAATTGGCAAAGGAAAATTGATTTGTCTTTAATTTGGTGAAGAACAACTTAATCCCTCATATTGTAGAGAAGAGGATTAAGAAGGATATGTATTATTATTTGTTAACTCTAATATAGAGTGTGAATTTATTCTATAGGATTATATAGGATTATTTTGAAGAACAAGCTTATTGGTACATGCAAGTAATATGGATATTATGGATATACATGCAATTCTAGTGCAACCATAGAAGACAGGGTTGATGATTGTCAGTTAGTTAAAATAACTTTGAATGGATTCCATCCATCTTGGAACATGTTTGTTTTAGGTGTATCCACGCTAGGGACAATCTTCTTTGTGTTGTGGCCTTTCCATTGATACTAGTTTGCATGTGGAAAGTGGAACTTTAGACATATGACAACAAACAAATACAATTAATTAAAATTGCAAGAACAAGACCCTGCATGTAGGTGGAGCATGGTGACAATGCCACATTCTCAGTGATTGGAATGGATTCTATGTCATTTATGATGCCAATATGGGTTTTTCTTTGAGCTATTGATGTATTGTTGGTTCTTTTTTTTTCTTTTTTTCTTTTCAATGTGGTTCACGCGTCGGCTTGACCGACGGGCTACATCCACGGAATAATTTCAAGAGGGCCCACCCGAAGGGGCCTCACTCTCAGCACACTTCATGCCTAACCCCAAGAGCGTCGAGGAGAATAGACCCCGCGACCTCACTTGCCGGGAGGCCTAACTACGGTTGCTCGACCGCTTGAGCTAACTCTTGGAGCTAGTATTGTTGGTTCTTGGATTAACAAAGAATCTTATTTTAGTATCTTAATTAAAATATCTTAAGTGTGTAGTTATTTAGTGATCAATAAGTGATCATAAGAAAATGCATCTCAAATCTTGGTTGAGTTTTGGCTAGAGGAGTGTCTGAGGTTGGCCTTTATAGTTTTCTAGTTGATCTTATCAAGTATGGAACTTTGGTGCATAGAAATTACAATATGTGAGAGTTATTATTAGGTCATGTGGGGTTTTTCCTCTCTTAAAGGACATGTTGCAGGGAATCCTTGACTTCAAGATTGACAATATTGGAGTGTGCAAGGGATGTGCATTGAACAAGTGTGCCGACTTTTTTATTTCAAATGACGAGCACATGCTAATAGGATTTATTTATATGAGTCATTTAGATGTGTGTGACCCTATTTCAACGAAACCATTTCTAGGTAACATGTATCATGTTTAATTCATTGAAAATTCCTCTAGGAAAACTAGGATTTAATTTTCTTTGCAAAGTTTTAAGAGTTTAAACCTCTTGCGGAAGAATTATATGAGTAAAAATATTAAAATTGTTGAGGTCTAACAATGGAGGCAAGTATACCTCTAAGGATTTAAATAACGCCTTCTATAGGGTTGTAGGGATCAAGAGGGATTTTATTGTGCCTTACAATCCTCAATAAAGTGGTGTTGAGAGAGGAAGAACAATACCATTATAGATATTTCAAAGGTCATGATTCATGACCTAGGTTTTCCCTTGTTTCTTTGGGTAAAGGTATGCAATTCCATTGTTTTCAGTTTGATGAAGGCTCCTCATAATTTAAAGGACAAGACTTAAGAGGAAGACTAAATACTTAAGCACAAGAAGGTGAACCCTATTAAGATGGTTTAAAACCACTTTCCATCATTGGAGGTCGTTGCATCAAATGTTATAAGAGGCAATGCACACTTGGAGACAATCTACTATGCCAAATCCTTGATACCCATCACTGAAAAGAATGTTGCTTGCTTGCCATTTTTTTCTTTCGAAGGAAACAAACTAATTCTTTTCTAAAGAGAAATGAATCTCTTATCCTTTTAAATATAATGACGCAACTTAAAACCATATAATGAAATCATAAACTTTGCATTGAAAGTAAGACTACTAAGTTATTCCTTGTTTAGGGACAAGGGACCTTGAGCTCATGTGAAGAGTCTGTCTATCTGTATTGATTATGAAAGACTAATCGGTCCATAGAGATGACAGGATTAAAACCATGGGTAACACAGAATACTATCCACCCTACTCCAGAGTATTAAATGCTTTCCATGGGGTGTACATCGTTGGATTTAAACTAACTTAGATCCAACTATGTGCAACCACCACACCCAACATTAGATCATTTAATGTTGTACAATAAGGTACATAGTGCTTATATAAATGCATTGCCCTTCCTTTGCAATAAGTGCATATGATATATTTGCACCCATTTTTTGACAACTTTTCTAGCTAAATTCTCACTAAAATTGTTGAAATTGTATTGTTGGAATTCCATGCTCATGGTGCCCCAAGGTTAATAGATGGCGTCGAATCAATTTATATATTCAACTTTTCAATTTAAATAATACATATCGTGATTTCTACAAAAAAAAACATGCTGCCCAGGAAAATCACCAGAAAAGTGCAAATCGTCTATTGTTCAGCTTACTCTGTGGACATACTCCCCACTCATAATACAATACATCTACACATATAATGCATAGATGTTGCACACATGGTAGGCAATGCATTTTTAGCATAGTTAATGTGATGGGATGGTGTTTGGTATGTAAAATAAAGTTATATCTTCGCATGCATCATGTTCCCAATATGTAGTTTATTGAGGACTTTTAAGATGAGTCAAATTTATTCTACTATGATTTAAGTTCTATGTATGTTGAAATTTTGTTTTCTAAAATTTTGCCTCCTAAACTAATCCAAATATTGAAAAAATGAATCTAATTCCAAACTAATAGAAATGGGCATAAAGGAAAGATTATTACTTCATAATGTTGCTCCCTAATTTATGAGAAAAATCACAATACAATATATAAATGTATCTTAAATATTTTGCTAATAATAAATAAAAAACGGAGCTATGTCATGCAATCTAAACTTTTAAGAATTTGTTTGAACTTTATCACCTAATTGAAACTTCTAAGAAAAATCAAATTTTTAGCCAAAAATAACATGAAGATGGTCAAGGTTTTGTAATTTTTGAACTAATTGTTAACTAAATGTTTATTACAACTTATGAAACAAACGTTTTTACCCATTTTATAATTTGTTAACCAAACTTTTAGATATACTAAGTAATGCATTGGAAAACTTTAAAATGTTAAATATATGTTATTAAAAAATGTTATATGTTACTTGACCTTAATTGATTCCTTAAATATAATGTTTTGGAAAAGCAAAAATAACACAAAACTAAAACTTTAAATAACTATTTATATGTATAAACTTTTAAAAGAATAGGTATTCATTCCCATTTAGATACAACCAAAGATTATGCTTATTAGTGGAGATTGTTTGACTTTAACATGAATATAAATATTGTACTATATAATGGAGTTTGCTTGAAAACAAAGTAATAAAATGGAGGTTCTTGGAAAACAAATAATTGAGTTGAATTTTTTATTTTAATTATATATAATAGATAGTTATTATTCTACATTTTGTATGTTGTATGGCAATATATAAAAAATGTAACATATTTGACACAAATGAAGCTAACATAAATATTTTCAAATTACATTGTTGCTCACATTTGAATTTATAGTTTTACACTAAAACACTAAGTTTGTTTTTAACAGAAACTTTAAAAGGTTTTATATAAAACAGGCTGTGCACAGCCATTCATTACAGGAAAAAAGGGGAACGGAGAATTCTTGCAGTTCAAAAATGGAGAAAACAAAACTGGTCCATGAAAATGACCAAAGAACTCCACACAGAGTTTTTACATAACATATAATGCCTGGGGTAGTGTATACCCTAATAAACTGCTAACAAAGTAATAGACAAAAAAACATAAAACTTAATAAACCATTAAGGATTGCCTGGGGGCTTCATGGGCTGAACAACTGATTCCTCCTCCATGGGGTGTGCTGACGCTGCTGGAGTTTCAAAAGCTTTGCTACCTTGATTCATGCTTACCAAGCGTTGGAGGTCTTCTTGGATTATGTCCAACTTGCCCATCATTTCCTTGAGGTTGCTTTCAGTGTCATCAATCCTGGAGTCATAGTTACTTATCTGGTAAGAAGTATATCTGACCACTTCCCCCATACTTTTAACCTCCTGAGCAATTTCCTTGTTGTCCATAATTCCAATGGCCATCATTTCATACAAATGCCTGAGGTTTTTCTTCAAGTCTGCTAACCCAACATTCTCGTTTGCCTTCGCCATTCTGCCTTGTCCAGGAGAAATTTCAATTCTGGAGAAAGTGTTGTGAAGAACATGAACTGCACCAGCAAACACTTGAGCCTGCTCGTCGATAGAGAGACCACCGAGAACCAATTTAAGGGTGTTGAGTTCCTGCAGGAGGGAGTCGTGGTCTTTCTTGTTTCGGTAGGAGAGAGTGCCAACTACACCTTCTTTCCACCCTGAACAATTGCTTCCCAATATCGAATTGCTACCTGCTATAAAGGATTGATCATCAATGGAAAGGTTGATCCCTGAGCCAATATTCGAGAACCATAGAGAAACACCAGAATGGGTCGTGCATAAACAGGTGGAGAAAGCGGCGACAACCAGTCTTTCCTTCACGAAAACCCTGGTGAGAGGAAGAGTTTCCCACGGGATTTCCTGCAACAAACCTTCATCGACCCCTACAATGACATCCAACAGAATTCTTTCTAGACATGTCACATAACGAACAGATCCATTGCCAAGAGTAAAATGAGGGTGAGGAAGGCTTCGGGGAGAAGACATAGCGGAGGCAGCAAAAAGACCTGGAGCGTACGAGGAGTAGGACCAATAAACCCCAAGGAAGGTGAGCATTAAAACCTGCAGGGATCGAGGGATGGCAGGTGCAGTGATGGAGCCACGTAGCGGGAGGATGGAGAGAGTGAGGACAACACGTTTAAGGCTGGAGATCCTTCACAAATGTCCAGGAGGTTGATGCTAGCGAAGAGTGGAGGGTACGCAGTGGTGAAGAGAGGAGGGATGGAGTGATAAGGTTGGGAACCTAAGTGAAAGTCCTTGGGGTCTTTACAAAAAACATTAGACCCTTCGTGAATATCCTTGGAGGAGAAAACTATAAAATGGGGGAGTTAACTTACGCCACAAGGATCCATTAAGGAATGGGTTTGAGGTGAGGGACTTGGCCATTTAGGCAATATTGACCTTGGGGTAAGGAGGCCCCTGTGTTCGCCAAGGCATCAACGGTAGTGTTGTTTGTGCGAATAATGTGGAAGAATTCATAGTGCTTGAATAAGAGCGGAGTGATTTTGTCGTGCAGACGACGACATTTTATAGAGCCGATGGTGTATCCATTAATCATTTTATATATGACGTGTCAAGAATCTCCAAAAATTGGGATCCTGGAGAGGTATTTGTTGGCTAGAATTTTCAATCCCTGAAGGAGAGCCAACCACTCGGCCTTATTATTGGTCCTATAGCCAAGACCCCAAGCGAAGGTTTGTTCAGCATGTCCTCTAGGATCCAGAAGGATCCCCCCTGCACCTGCCACCCCTGGGTTACCCTTTGAGGCACCATCAAAAAAGAAAGCATAGGAATTTCTTTCTCTCAACCAGGCCTTGAAGTCACTACTGGGAGAGTGCTGGAGGACTGTTTTGTTTTTTTGTGTGAGGATTTGAACTGAAGGGGGCTCCTTTCTTTTAAAAATATTTTACACCAAGATGCACAAGGCTTAGAGATGTGCTCATCATCAAGAAAACTGATGTCATTCAAGGCGAACTTTTCAGCTATCATTCCCACTGCTTTAGAAGCTATATGAGCCGGAACTAATTTTTGATCATTGAAGATGGATTTGTTCCTGGCTATCCACATTTGGCAGTAGAGATTCTTGGGGATAGAGTTCCAAAGGTGACTAAGGATGGGTTTTTTAATGAGAGAGCTAGGGAATTGTTTGGACCGATCCTTAAGAAACTGAACCACTGAGCCTGGAGAGTTGAATAGAAAGCCCGTGGGGAGAACACACTGCCATATTTTCAATGAAATTTTGCACTGAATAAAAAGATGGTTTGAGGTTTCCTCTTCCATGTTGCAAAGAGCACATTGAGAGGGTCCTGCTATCCCTCTCTTCTTGAGATTCTCAGCCATGAGAAGTTTATTATGCATCAGAATCTAGATGAAAGAGTTTACTTTTGGGATGTTGTCTAGATGCCAAACCTTCCTCCAAAGACGATCATTTGTTGTCGGGTCCAAAGAGAGTCTCATGTATCCCTCTTTGACCGTATACTGCCTAGTTTTACCCCAACCAATGCGATCTCTTGTTGATTCTCGAGATGGGGACAAGCCATGAAGGGATGAGAGAAAGAGGGTCATGGATTCTTCCAAATGGGCTGGAGGGTGGAGATCTTTCCAACCAATCCAACACCCCATCGAATCCCACATTGAGAGATCATGGAGAGTGTGAAAGCCCTGACTGTGGGCCCGTTCAGCGAGAGAAGTCAAGCCTGGGAGCGAAGAACGGGGAGGTTATCCAAGGATGTTGCAATTCCATACATTAATTTTTTTACCATTGCCTGGGACCCAATAGTAGTCAGACTGAATTATATTGAGAGAAGCTTTGCACAGCTGTCAGAAAAAGGTTCCATTACCCGTCCATGCACTGTCTAAGATTTTTGATCTGGGCCTTTTGATGTATTTTTTCCTGATTATTTCTTTCCACCATTCTTTCTTACCTGTAGCTAACCTCCAGATCAGTTTCACTCCCAGAGCTTTGTTCATTTGCTCCGGATCCCTGATGCCCAGACCACCTTTATTTTTTGTCCTTTTGAATATATCCCACTTGACTAAATGGAATTTCTTTGTCTGGACCTGTCCTCCTTGCCAAAGGAATTTTATGATTTCCTTACATATATTGTTGATGACATTTTTGGGAGCTAAGAAGATCGAGCTGGAGAAAATTGGATAGGAGGAAAGGATAGAATGTATGAGAGTTGTTTTCCCTGCGAGATTTAGCCACTTAGATCCCAAAGATTGGATTTTGTTTTTGATCTTTTGGATGATCGAAGTCCACATAGCAGAGGCAAAAGAATTTTTGGCTATGGGAATGCCCAGATAAGTGAAATGAGTCCAACTACGAGTGGCATTGATATGCAGAATATGTGATATGTTGCGGAGAGTTGCTGCATTACAATTCCATCCATAGAGTTGACATTTGTTCAGATTGGCTGAGCTTCCAGAGGTACGGAGGAAAAGGTCTAGGGGTCTTAGGAAATTTCTAGCTATTTGAGGGGAGGCTATCCCAAGCAGAATTTTATCGTCTGCAAAAAGGGCGTGATTGATAGGAAGGACTCCATTCCAGAAGGAGAGGCCTAGAAGAGAGCCTTCAACTTGAAGTCTAGTGAGTCTTCTACTAAGGGAGTCAACAACCAGGATATAAAGAAAGGGGGAGAGAGGGCACCCTTACCTTATCCCTCGGGAGGCTTTAAAAAAATCAGAGGATCGGCCATTGATTAAGGGAGCTATCCAAGGAGAGTTTATGCAAGCTTGAACTTGGTTGATGAAGATGTGGGGAAAACCAAATTTATTTAGAACCATAAGAATGAAGGAATGCCTCGATCGATCAAAGGCATTAGCCAAGTCCAACTTGATGGCCATACCTGGTTTGCCCTTTTTGGTGTTGGAATGAATCGCCTCTTGAACCATCATAATATTGTCACTGATTTGTCGACCTGAGATGAAGCCTCCTTGATTTGGGGAGATCAGAGAATGAATAATAGGCTTTACTCTCAAGGATAAGACTTTTGAAAAGATTTTGTAAGAGGCATTGCAAAGGGAAATGGATCTAAACATTTTGATGGAGGAGGGATTTGCCTCTTTTGGAATCAAAGCCAGAAGGTGGAATTTGTGGCTCCTCCCATTTTGCCTTTCGCCATCTAGGAGATGAGGCGCATATGATCCTTTTTTATTAGGGACCAAAAGGTTCTATAAAATCAGATAGGGAAGCCATCAGGGCCTGGGGCTTTATCCAGATGGCTTTCTTGACCTCTTCCTCCGTGATGGGGGATTCGAGTTGAAGGCTTTCCTCCGGACTTATTAGAGCTAGGATGTCTCGAACCATTTCTTCCATACATTCTTGTAAGATGTACTCTTCATCATTATACAAGTTCTCAAAAAAATTCCTTACCTCCGTACTGATTTCCGCTTGCCCGGTGATGACTATGTCGTCCTCGTTTTTGAGCTCCCGCAATGTGTTCCACCTTTGTCTATCCCTGCATTGGTTTTGAAAAAATTTGGTATGTTGATCTCCACCTTTAAGCCAAAGAATACGTGATCAAAGTCTCCATCCCTCTTCCTCTTGCCTTAAGATTTTTTGCAGACTTGTCTCGAGTTCTATTTCGTTGACAAGGTGCTCCTTGGTGATCTCATTTTCCTCCATTTCCGCTTGGAGGGCTTCCATATTCTTTATGATTTTTGCTTTCTATTGAGAAGGCTCATGGCAATGGTGCTTTGCCCAGGATTTGAGGGTTGCTTTAACCCTTTTGATTTTCTGCTCCCATAAGTAAGCTGGAGAGCCGGGAATGAAACAACGCCAGGAGTTTGTGATGATATCCTCAACTCCTTCAAATTTGAGCCAAAGGTGATTAAAGCGAAAAGGAAGGGGCCCCAAATTTTCCAAAGGCGGGAAAAAAAGACAGATTGGCCTGTGATCAGAGATGGCCGAGCACAGCAGTTTGGATTCCGGGTAAGAATTGAGGAGATGGGTGCTAACCAAGAACCGATCCAGTCTAGCGGCTATGTGGCCAGGTCCAATTTGTTTGTTGCTCCAAGTGAAGGTGTCGTTCTTCAGCTTGATGTCCGAGAGGCCCCATTGCAAAATCAGATCCTCCAACCATTCTCTAAAGGGATCCCTAACCTTAGTTCCACCTCTGCGTTCATCCACAGAGATAGTAACATTGAAGTCCCCCGCTATGAAGCAAGGGAGAAGTGTTTTACCTTCACATTGTTCTTCAAGGGAATTCCAAAAACTATATTTCTGAGCATGGATAGTCGGGCCATAAATGTTCCCAATCCAGAACATTTCTTTCTTTTCTTTGTTTTCTAATTTGATGAAAAGCCAATTTTTGTTCTCAATGGTAGAATGCATAGCAAATTTTTCAGCGTCCCACCAACAGACAAGGCCTCAAGAGGCACCAGATGCGTTGGTGGCTAGTCCTTCACCTCTTGGCTAGAATCTTTTTAGAGTTGCAAGACTATCTTTGCCATTTTTTTTGTCTCCTAGATGAGAAGAATTGAAGCCAGTTCCATTGTTCTAAATATTTTGATAACTTCTATTTTCTGGGAACCTCCTAATCCTCTGCAATTCTAGGAGACCAGCTTCATTATTTCTTGAGTTGTCTAAGTGCCTTTTCCTTCTCCTCTTTTTCCTCTTTTGAGCTGAGAAGGTATTTGCTTGCTTGTGAGGCTTTGACTAGAAAGTCTAGGTTATACTGTTTCCTTGCTGCCTTTTCCCTTGCTGCTTCCTGTTCCCGTATTGTCTTGTTGGATTTTCTTCCTTTCCTGGAGAGAGGTTCTTGTTCTTCATTAGAGATGTCTGTGGATTCTTCAGAGCATGCTTTTGCCCTAGATCATGTGACCGAACCTTCTGAATTTGTTGCAGCTTCCTTCCTTGCTGAAGGATGCACCATATCTTCTTCCAGGTCGCCTTTCTCCTTTTGGGGTGGTACTTCTGCATGTGTTTCATCTTCCTGATGAAGGGCTTCTTCAACATTTTCCTCTGGGGTTTCAATCTCTTGAACCTCTGTTTGAAAAACCTTGAACCTATTTTCGGAGGTGCTTTTTGGCGAGATGTGAGGCTGTTTGGTGGATGTGTTCTTTGCAGTATTCTTCTCGCTTACTGCATTCCATTCCTCTTCTTGTAGGCCTTCTGAGTTGGATTTCTCTGGCCTTTTCGGACAAGATTTAGCAAAGTGCCCATATTCATGACAGTGTTTGCATTTGAAAGGGATTTGTTCGTAATCCACAATTTGTAAATGGTTCCATCCGTCAATGGTGAGATTAATGGATTCCGGCATGCCCTTTTCAAGATCAACCTCAACACAAATTCGGGCGCATGAGCACATAGGAGCTTTTGGCTCAGATTTGTCCACATATTTCCCCAGAGTATTCCCTATTGCTCGAAAGTCTTCGTCATTCCAGCAGTGGAGAGGGAGATGGGGTAACTTCACCCAGACTGGAATAGCCTTAGGGATGTCCTTTTCTGGGTTGAAAGAGAGATCCCATTTGTTTAGGTACATGCCTCTTGGACCCATGAAGTAAGGGCCATTCCTAAAAATAAGATCACGATCCTCTTTCTTTTTGAAAATGAAAATGAAATATAAAATTTCCCACAGAAGATTTGTTGAACCTCACCTTGGATGAGGGTTCTCCAGTCTTTGTTAAGCCAGACTTTGACTGAGCGAGGGGATGGCCATAGCCCAGTGAACAGGCCAATGAGGCCTTTCTTAGAGAGGGTGACTGCTTTTCGCTTTGAGGCGGTGGAAGAGAGCTTCACTTCAGGAATGTCGGCGCGCTTGACAAATCGAGAGGAAGGGGGAGCTGCAATCGAAGGAGGAGGGAGGGAGGCCACGATGCTATGGAAATGGTCTTCAACCGAATAAGGGTTCGGGGGATCCATGGGCGTGAGGCCTGCAGGCCTATAGACCAGAAACCCTAGAATGCGCGCTCAGCTTCAGTTCTCCAAGAGTTCACTAAAACACTAAGTTATGCGTATCTCTTCCAAGCATTATATCTTGGAAGGTCTTTTTAAGGGGACTATAACTCTAGATCATGGTGTTATTGTCCTTTCTTCATCAAGTTATTTTGGATTTCATATCAATCACAAATTACCACTCAAGTTTGGTAGCAAGGTTAGAAATCCACATGAATAACACTTGTCAAAATTGTTGTTTTTTACCAAATTCTAATTTTGTTTTTACATTATAATCCAATTTGTGACTGTCTTCCTGGAGTGTTACATGTATTTGATGGTTAAATTGACCTATGATGAGCAATTCAACCGTAAAATAAATTCCATCATTGATTGGTAGTAACCCAAAAACTTTACTACATTTCATTCATTTATCTATTTGAAATGGTTGAACATTTTCCACATGCAAATACAAGTACATTGCAAGAAGGCTCATCGTATAGGTGTATGTATGTTCTCTCAAGTCATTTTCTAAAACTTTAAATAACTATTAATATTTAAGCTTTTCAACTTAAACTTACCTAAGATTCATTGTTGCAAACATAAGGAATACAATACATGGTGTTTCATGTTTCAAGCCCATACTTTACAAGTCATGAGCACATCTAATAAAGCAAACCCATCCAAATCCTTTCTAAGCTATGTCTATGTGGGTATTTCTTATAATCTCAATATCATTTTGTAATTTCTTATAATATCGATTTCATAAGTTGTAATTTCTCAATCTCGTTTTATCATAATATATTATAAGACTAGTAATACATTTACGATTGTTAAGTTTACATGTGGGTAGACATTGGATTGAAGGACATTTTTTGGTGTGAATTGGGGCCCATTTTACAACAATACAACACTTTTTGACTTAGTACATGACACATGTTTTGCCTATGGAATTTAAAGTGACATGTTTGCATGCATGTATACTTTCCATCCTAGGGAATGTGATGCATACAATATGTTTCCCAAACACTCTGCAAAGCATATGCCATATGTCAGTGGGAGAATAAAGCTTCAATTTGTACAATCCAAATTAAATTACAAAAACTAATGATAATAATGGAAAATGATACCTTAGGGATAGTAATGGATGACTCAAAGTACATGGACTTATCAAATGGATACAAAAAAATTTATAAATATTTTTACCTATGTAATAATAAAATTTCATCCACTTAGTATTTGAATACAACAAATATTTGGAAATGTATACAATTTTCCTTTAAAATTCCCCTTAGTTTCATTGAACAACATATTAATTAGAATGAGTGATCTGTTAAATGTGCTTTTGCAAACTTTACCATGAAATCAATTGCATTGATGTCTACTTGTTTGGATTAAAAATATCTCAATTATTTCATAAATTTTCTTGCAAAGTTTTTTATTAAAATGCCATATGGTTTCTCATGCTCCATTTTGAACGGTTAAACCAAGTGTCTATGTGCCTACTTGTTTGGATTAAGAAATATCATAATTACTTTATTAATTTTGTTGCAAAAAAATATATTCAAACAATAGCATTTAAATCAAAGTAATCAATTGGCTAGGCAATTATAAAGATCCCTACTTCTCACAAAAAACTTTGAATTGATATCTTCTTTTTAGGTGCATCTAAATAAAAATACCATTGTCGATCATTATGCGAACTTGGCATCAAAATTTAAAATTAATGTTTGAAATGAAAATCATCACAATGGACAAGTGGAAGCATAAGTCCAAGGAAAAGTTTGTTAAAAACACCTTAACAACAAAGCCAAGATGCAACGCCTCAAGCATGTGTAGATGGTATTTCTTCGTGCCATGAACCTTCAAGCTAAAGTAAATAAAATTACATTTATGGGATGGTCTTATTCGTGTGGGAGAGCACCAATTAGAACCACTATGCAAAAATGATGACTGAACAATTTATATTTGATATGAGGATGGATACCATGTATCCTAGACAATTCTCTTACATATGTGTTTTTTCAATATTGTGTTGCTATATGTTGAGTTTCAGAGATGTGAAGGGGTTTCAAGCATTGTGCAAGACACATTAAGGTGCTCCAGGAGTGTCATAGATTAGTGAAACACCTAGCTCATTGTTCACTTGTTTTCTGAAAATAAGAAACCGTTTAAAGCTTGCTTCATTTTTCAAGAGAGAGAAATCGGCTGTCCTCAATATTTTGTCAATCATGTTTGTTAAAAAAAAATTGGAAGCCATGATTTCAACAATTCTTAGTTTCGTTGAGAATCTTCTGAATATAGAGCACATGAAGATTAAGATAATATTTTCCCTTGCATGAAATTTTTTTACTGCATCTTGATATACTCTTCACAAGTATGAAAAATTTTCTTCATCTTTGTTGAGAGAATAAAAGGCAAAGCATTACAAAGCCTCGAAAGTGTGAGAAAAAATCTTTCTAAATTGTTGGGAAAATATGCAACACAATCAAACGTAGTGAATCGATTTGTTGATCTTGATGATTAACAATTTAGAAAGACTAAGCATTTCATCGAAATACTCTCACTTTAGAAAGAGTTTTTTCCAACTTTGGGTGACGGAAGTGATATGAAAATGCTAACTATGCTTAATTTGTGGCTAATTTTGTCTACATTTTATATTCGAGTTCCCATTTATGCTATCTTGGAAGGGCATTTTAAAGTTTACCCTTCCTTGGCCTTCCCTACAACACTGATAGTTGATTTGTGATGGTGCTCAAGATAGAAGGCCAGCTCTACACCATTGGAAAACTTTAATCTATGTGTTTTTTTGGGTTTTTTTTCCCAAAAACACAAATTCAATTTGAATTTCACCTTCCAACAACAAATTTGTCGACGTATTATTGCACCTTTTTTAGGCAATTGCTAGTTATAACTAGCCCATGTAAATATCAAAGTTTGGTTTTCACAATACACTCCTCAAGGAAACAAAAGTTTTTCACTCTTCTACGAAACTGATCCATTTAATAGTGGGGTTGTCAAAATTGAGGATATCGTTAAAACAAAAGTGAATACATCTGATGAATATCACAACCTACTATTAAGAATTCAATATTATATGATCAAAATATATAATCAATCTCATGAGCATTCATGGACAACACAAATAGACAAGGAGAATTTTTCGTGGGGAATAAAGTCTATTTATTATTAATATTAACGAAATGTCAATTGATGGATATATACGTTTGCAATCATGAAATATCTATGAAATTCCACATATATGAGGCTATATTATAAAGCTTTATACTATTGATAACAAAGTTTTTGAGGTTTTTTTATTTCTTTAAGGAATTTTCTTATGATTTGCTTTACACAATCCCCAATTCAACTATGATCCCTCTTTCAAATTGCATAGGTAAATTGCCTTCTCCAACCTTCTAACCATTTCTTCAAATTATAGTATACCTTCCTATGGGCCAATCAAATAATTGGTTATGACGATTTATCTTATCTTGCAGGTATTTTGCTAAAAGCATCTATCTGGGGATCTTCCCTCAATCTTTCAATTTTAAACTGCTATGGTCCTTACCTCAATAGGGACTCTTTCTGGAATGCTGTGGCTTCGGGTGGTCTTCTCTCTCTTCCAAATCTTATTTTAGCCGGAGATCTTAATCTGACTCTGAATGCCTCTGAGATCTGGGGCTCTAAAGCGCTTCCTGACCCTTTGGGTCCTTTTTTCTCTAAACTTTTCTCTGACCATCATTTAGTGGATGTGGTTTCTCCATGTGCTGGTCCTACCTGGAGGAATGGAAGGATAGGGGAAGATGGTATTTCAAAAAGATTGGATCGTTTTTTATTATTAGACCAGCTTGTCAGCTCGCTTCAAAGGTATTGAGTTTGGGCTCACAGATGTGGGATTTCTGATCATTTCCCTGTGATCCTTAAATGGACTGATCACCAATGTCATTGCGCCTACCCCTTTAAATTTAACCAAACTTGGCTAGATAATGAGGATTTTATTCATATGGTTCGTTCTGAATGGCCTCGTATTCTATCAAACCCTTCGTTGGATGCTTGCAGGATTTCCATGATAGACTTAGAACTCTAAAGGAGAAGGTTAAAACTTGGACTAAATTAGAAGCTTTAAAGATGAAAGACAAGTCTGCAGCTCTGGAAAAGGAAATAAGCTCTATTCTCCTTTCCTCTCATTCAGCAATATTAAATCAAGAACAACAACTGAAATTGAATTCTCTTAAAAATGATCTTCAGAAGTTGATTGATCATGAAATTAATTCTGCCAGACTTCAAAGCAGAATTACCTGGGCTCAAAAAGGAGATGCTAATACTAAGTTTTTTCATGCTGTGGCCTCAGCCCGCAAAAATCATAATGCCATTTGGAGTCTTCAAGATGAATCGGGCAATTGGGTTTCAAATGATAAAAGCCTTAAAGACCTTGTTATTCGACATTTTAAGACTTTGTTTGAAGATGATCATTTGACTAATCTAGAAGCTCAACTCAAGGTTATCCGTCTCTTTCCATCATTTATCAGTCTTGAGAAGATCAATGCCTTTACTAGACCTGTCACCATCTTGGAAGTTGAAAAGGCTTTAAAGCTCTTTAAAAAAGATAAAGCTCCTGGCCCGGATGGATGGCCGGTTGAGTTCTATTTGAAGTTCTTTGATATTATGGGTCCAATTCTTGTTAAAGTGGTGGAAACTTCCAGGATCTCTAGCAGAGTGTCTCATGCTCTCAACTCTACTTTCCTTTCTCTCATCCCGAAGGTTGATTTGCCTGTCTCTTATGCAGATTTTCGTCCCATTTCTCTTTGTAACCTTTGTTATAAACTCATTTCAAAAGTTGCGGCTATGAGACTTAAACCCTTTCTTGATGAATCTATTTCTCCTCAACAATTTGGTTTTTTCAAAAACCGCCAAATTCTTGAACCTATAGCCATATCTCAAGAGGTTCTGCATGCTGTCAATTCCAGAAAAAGGTGTGCTCTTATTCTTAAATTAGACTTATCTAAAGCTTTTGACAGAGTTGATTGGACTTTCATCCGTCTACTTCTTATTCAAATTGGGGTTCCCCTAGTTGGAGTAAACTGGATTATGGGTTGCATTTCTTCAACCAATTTTGCTATCCTTGTTAATGGTTCTCCTTCTTCTTTCTTTTCTGCCTCTCGGGGAATCAGGCAGGGGTGCCCTCTATCCCCCCTCTTGTTCATTCTGGTAATAGAAGGGCTTAGTCTGTTGATAGAGGATGCAAAGCGGAATGGAAAGGTTAAAGGTATCAAAATCTCATATCAGCTTTCTCTCACTTATCTACTTTTTGTAGATGATGTGATCTTATTTGGATTGGGTACATTTGAGGAATGGTTAGCCTTCAAAGTCATTCTTGATATTTTCTGTGAGGCTTCAGGTATGAGTATAAATGTGAACAAATCAAGTTTTCTCCATAATGATCTGAATATGGACGTTCTCCATAAAATTACTGATATTCTCCCTTTCAGAGTAGATGATATACGAAAAGGGTTTGGTTATCTTGGCTACTTTCTTAAGCCTTCAGGATACTTGGTAAAGGATTGGCTCTGGCTGGTTTCAAAATTTGAAAAGAGAATTTCTCATTGGACAAATAGGTTCCTTTCTTTGGAAGTTCAACTCGTTCTCATTCGTTTTGTTTTATCAAGCATGCCTGTTTATTGGATGGCTTTGGTTCCAATTCCAATCTCTATTTTAGATAAACTCAGAAAGTTGATTTTTTCGTTTCTGTGGGGCTCTTCATCAAAGACTAAAAAATTCCACCTTGTGGATTGGCATCTTTTGGCTCGCCCTACCTCACATGGTGGCTGGGGAATTAAACATCTTCCTAGCTTCAGTCTTTCCTTGAGGATGAAAAGCTTTTGGCTAGCTTTAAATAGCAAGGGAATCTGGAATCTCCTCATTGCTGTTAAATATCTGAAAAATAAACCTTTACATTTATGGTTCAAGGAAAAGAATTTCATTCCTAGGAATGCCTCAATTATCTGGAGGGGCTTCATCTCCACCTTATCTTGGATTGGCAAAGGCATCATATGGAAAGTAGGGAATGGCGAATCCATCAGTTTGGGCGTAGATCCATTCATTGGTATGGGGTCTTCCTTTGTTTTGCCAAGAGATTTAAGGGATTACTTAGAAGACTATGGCATTTGCACCCTTGCACAAGCCCGTAACCATACTCCCTCTGCCACCGGATATTGGTTCACATCTGAAGATCTTGATCTCATTGGGGAATGGAAAGCAGCCTGGGACATTTTTATTAGAGGATTGGAATATGGCCGCATTCGTCTCAATAATGAAATTGATACTATTTCTTGGTCTCATAACAACTATACAGGTCCATTAAGCGCTACTGAAGGATATAAGAGCATTTTCTCTGATATTTGTTCAGAGATTAATGATTTAGTTCTGAAAATTTTATGGACTATGAATGTTCCTCTAAAATTAAAATGCTTCATTTGGTTGGTGCTCAGAGGAAAGTTTTTACCTGGGATCATTTGCAAAGCAGAGGATTCACGGGACCCAGTCGCTGTGTCCTTTGTGAAGGTAATTTGGAGGACATTCATCATTTATTTTTTTGTTGTCCATTCTTTGTTAGCATCTTCAATCATTTTGCGGTAAAGTTCAAGTGCTCTTTCCCAGTTTATAGCTATGTCCATTCTTATTTGGATCTTTGGTTCATCTCAACTGCGCGAGCTGCTCCCTTCAGATACCTTCCTCTGTTTATTCTCTGGGGAATCTGGCTTCATCGAAATCTTTGTTTATTTGAAAATAAGAAACCATCCTTCTCAGCTTTGATTTCCAGGATTGAAGGTTTGGTTAATTTTTACCCTGTGCTATTAGTTCTTCATAAATCCCGTAATCCTGGTCTTGTTCCATTAAAAAGCTTTCCTTGTGGTTTCTTTGATGGAGCTGCTGCGAAAAATAGAGGAGGCTCAAGATTTGTGATTTATATCAATGACTCTCACTTCTTCAGTTTTTCGATGGGATGTGGAAGAAGCATGAATACCAGAGCGGAATTATTGGCTCTTTGGGCAATTTTAAGAGTCAGTTTATCGATGGGAATTCCTATGCAATTGATTTATGGTGATTCCATGGTTATTATTTCTTGGATTAACAAAATTTTAGCACTTGATGTTCCTCCTCTGATGCATTGGTGTACCGACATAAGATATATGATTCATTTGGCCCCTCCTGTGATCTTTAAACACACATTTCGTGAGCATAATTCGCTGGCAGATGAACTCTCAAAAAAAGCTTTATATTTGGATATGGGATTTGTCTCTTTTTCAGAATCTTTGGATGGTTTGGTTATTAACCAAGGCAGTCTTGATCTATTTTAGAGTTGCTGATTTATTCAGCTTATGATTTCAGCAGTTGATGGTATATCTCTTCTTGATCTGTTAGAGTCCACTTTGCCAGCTGTTTTTGCTCTGATTTGTATTGTTTAAAGTTCACTTCAGATTCTTATCAGCATTTCTGACCTGATTTATTCAGGGATGATGAGTAAAGTCTGCTACGATCAGACTTTTTTTCTAGTTTTGATGTTCTGTCTTGTTATATTTTGTCATGCATGAGACAGACTTGTTTATCAGTCATCTTATTGGTATGTAAATGATGTCTTTTGATTCATCTGAATAACAAAGACTGGTATTTTTTCCTCTGAAAAAAAAATCTTATCTTGCTTCTCTTCAATTATCAAATAGTTTGAGTCCCTTTTGGTAATGGTCACCATATGTCTAGTTATGTAATGCGATATGGGTAAAAGATGCAATGTAAGGCCTTGGGATGTTTGTAAATACTCTGTGTTTGTAGGAAGAAAGTGAAGAAATGCTTAAGGAGTAATGGTATAAGTCTTTTATGTACAATTTATGCTTATTCTATATGAACAAAAGGATTTTTTTTTTTGGAAAAAAAAAATGGTCACCATATGTCTAGTCAACACATCTTAGACATCAAATTCCACGTAGACATCCCTTTTTGACATCTATTTAGATAACATAATATGTTATTTTATTTTAACATAAACAAGTAAGAGAATTATACCCCACACCCCGGATATTCCATTTTTCCAGGTAGGGCCGACACAAGCCGGAGCAACATCCACCAAATTCATGCAGGCCAACAGTTGTACAAAATATGAGTAGAGAGGATCAAGAAGAGCTTTCTGGCCCCAAATCTCTGCAGTCGAGAGGGTAAAGTTAAGATCACTAGTTATGATCAAATTAGTGTGTTTGAAAATGCCCTCATTCACAATAGCCTCCCAAAAGGGAACCCTATTATTATAGGGACGATAACAATTGAGGCAAGTAAGCTCAAACGACTGATTCCTTGAAACAATCTTTACCAGGATACCAAAACAAGAAACAAAAGCCTTACATTGCACAACGGAGGGATCCCAAGCCGTGAGAAGGCCCCCAGAGATACCAAGAGAGTCAGTGGCACAAAATTCCCACCATGGACGAAGTTTGGCAAAGGAGAGAAGGGCTTGTGTGTGATCACACATAGTTTCTTGAAAAAACAACATGTCAGGTTTAAGAGTAGAGAGTAAGTTGTCGAGGGATTTGATCTTGGTAAGTCCTCCGAACCCACGAATATTGAGGGAAATAAGTTTCTTAGAGAGCCCATATCCGATGAGGACTCTGCTCTAAGTACCCCAAAGGAGGAGGATGAAATGGAGGCGTGACAAGTTCTAACCACCTCTTTAATTCTGGTAGAGGGTGGAGTGGTAGGAAGGGTCCTAGAATCACCAGAAAAGACTGTCTTCACTTTGCGAGATCTCCTTGTAGTAACATTTTTATGTCTGATCGAGTCGAGGGGGATAGTAGAGGGAGTGATGGGTGACTTGTTAGAGAAGATAGAGAGAGTCTTAAGGAGGGAAGAGTTTGAGAAAGACGACTCCTCACAAGGACTAACAGGAGGGAGGATAGGATCAAACAAAGGAGAGGAGGAAATCCCATCAAGGGGAGGGAAGTATGCTTCCAAAAAGAAAGAAGGAACGGGTAAGGTTTTTGGTAGTGGAGGAGGAAAAGATACAAAATCCACCAACGACTCTAAAGAAGCAAGGCTCAAGTCCTTAATAGGCAAGCGGACAGGGTCCAACCCCATAACCTCCTCCACAAGAGGTGCCAACAAAAATAAAGTGCATAGGCAATTGATAATATGTAGATGAGACACTTAACTTCTGACCTATTATTGATGTTCACCGACCACAAGTGAAGCGACCGTGCTAGTTGTAAGTAGAGTGCATAGTTTCACTTTTTTGCATGTAACTCTAAAACTTAATCTCCTAGTGCAAAATTTGAGTTTTTTTTTATTACAATATTAAATGTCAACTACAATAACAATACCAGTCAGAATGAATCCTTCAATTGTAATACCCATTTTTGACCGCTTGGTATTTAATATAATGTAAATATTGTATTGAGATCGTGGCATGGAGCTCAAG
This sequence comes from Pseudotsuga menziesii, assembly GCA_001517045.1. Taxonomy (NCBI): domain Eukaryota; kingdom Viridiplantae; phylum Streptophyta; class Pinopsida; order Pinales; family Pinaceae; genus Pseudotsuga; species Pseudotsuga menziesii. The sequence continues at coordinate 47,710 of LPNX011217909.1, read as the reverse complement.
GCCAAGGCCCTGCCATTGATGAATGTTTTGTGGATTGGTGATCGAGGCTGATACCTATGGTGATAGTGCTAAGTCAAGCACGGTAGCTGTATTTTGATATACCATGTAAATGTACAAATTAATATAAAACCAAAGCTAGCTATGGGACTACAAACATTAAAGAGATGGGGGCATGATTTCACAAGGAATAGGGAGGGAAAATATTTAAACCCTTGAGCCAATGGGGAAAAGCCAAATGTCAAAGGGAGAACCCATCAAACTATCAACTACCCATTTTGTCTTTTGTGCCCAATCATTTATTTCTGCCAGAAATTGGTTGAGGAAGTTATTTCCTTGGTGGGAAAGGTATGGAGGTCAAATTTGAATTGGGAAGACCACCCATTTTGGAAAAACGTGTTTTGACTTATTGGGCAAGTAAGAGCCTAGGAATTCATTCCTCACCCATTCTCAACCACATTGGGGCTCTCTCATGCAGTTGAAGGGGATGAGCTCTCTCCTTCACATTTTCTGTAGTTTTTCCATTTTCCTCCATGGCTGGGAAGACGTTTTTAGGTTGCTGAGTGTATGTGCAGCTGGGAAGTCGTCTTTGGGTTGCTGAGTGTATGTGCAGTTGGGTAGTCGTTTTTGGGTCATTGAGTGTATGTGCAGCTGGGAAAACCCATTTTTGGTGTTGTTGAGTGAAGACACAACAAAGATTTACATGTTAGAGGTTTTGAGAGGGTGTTTTCCCTTTCCTCACGCAGTTGGGGTTTGCTGAGCATTTCCCTCACGAATTTCTGCGTTTTCTTCATTTTCTCCTGCCTGGAAACTTGTTTTTGTAAAGCTCAGTGGCTGGGAAGGTAGACCCACAATTTGGGTGTGAATAGAGGTCGTTTTTTCCTCTACGAAGCCATTCAACGTTTCCTGAAATGATTTGATCGCTTGGGTTGTTTTCCCCCATTTTCCATTTTCGATTTTGGTTCTCAGGACGTTTTTTGTCCATACCTAGAACTTGTATTTTGTTGTGAAGTGCATCTTTGTGTTGGCTTGGCTGAGTAAGTCCAAGGAGCCCATCTATTAGTGGGTCGACTGTGTTTGGAGGTGATTATTGGCTTGACTGTGGGTGTATGGTCTTGTTGTGTGTAAGTCTGTGTTTCCTAGTTCCTTGTGGAAATCATGCCCAACTCTGGGGTGGCAGTGGGGCTGAGAGATTGAGGAGCACACTGGCCTATGGTTGGGTGGAACGTTGCAGCGACATAACTAGTTGCAAGGGAGCTTCTTCTCAAGATAAGTATTTTCTTGTGCTTTACCTCTACAATGTATTTGTTTTATAAATTGTTATGAACATGATGAATGCTTTGCTTCTGTTATATATTAATGCATATGTGTATGTATTTTATGTTCAATGCATGGAGTGCTTGAATGTGTTGAATGTATTTTGTTTTCACCGTATTTTAATGAATTATACATCATCATAGGCATTTTGGTTTATGTACATTGGGCTAGATTGCCTAATCTGATAGAGCAGCAACAGTGTAGGTTGCGTCCTCTCCATCATCGGGATGAGGGGAGGGGACGTGACATCAATTTCCATTGACAATAACTACTAATAACTGCTATTTAAAACTACATTATTAACCATCAAATCAACTAACTTAATTTTTGGTTTAAAAACATTATGCAGTGGAATTTTAAGTGGGGAGGTGTATTTATAGGAATGAACAAAATCACACCTCAAACAATTTGATCCCTCTCAACCCTTCATAGATTTGGGTTTAAGATAAATCTATAATGGTTAAATATTTAAGGTAAAAAAACATTTTTTCAGATGGAAAGAGTCACGGGAAACCCAGCAATACTTCCCCACATTTGTGGATGGTAGAGGTGGTAAACCGCCGGCCATCCTAGCAGAAGGCCTAACCCCAGAGGACTCAAGGCTCGAACCCGTAACCTCCCCCCGAACCGAGAGAGTGTGCGCACGTCTTACCAATTGAGCTAACCCTTGGGGCTAAGGTAAAAAAACATTACACCTCATGTGAATGTGTAAAAACTTATGGTAAACAAATTACACTAGCCCACATGAATTATTTTAAATATTTTTTTTGGTAACTTAAATAAATTACATTAAGTTACGTGTTGTAAAGCACATACATAATATGGAAGGAAATGAGATAAAAAATCACACCTCAAACAATTTGATCCCTAAACTTAAGTTAAATTGGATCCCTCTCAGTGCTTAATAGATTTGTGTTTAAGATGGATCTATGCTAGTTTTAATTTTTAATTTTATGAGCGGACATAATGTTTTTAATTAGGGATCCAATTTCTTGAGTTATATATATTTTTACCATTTGGATCCCTCTCCGTACTTGTTAGATTTGGGTTTAAAATGGATCTATGTTAGTTTTATTTTATTTAAGTCACTATGTAATTTATATTTTCATTTTTTTATTATTTATTATTATTATTTTATTTATGTCCGCTAGCATAAGTTGACTAGCATAAGGTGACTAACGTGAGAGTATCTCCACCATATTGGTGACTAACGTGACAGAATCTCCGCCATATTGCCATATTGGGTTGGAGAGCACTTGATTTCTTTGGATGCAAAAATTACACCTCAAACAATTTGATCTCTCTAATGCTTTGTAAATTTGTGTTTAAGATATTTACTTCGACTTAAAATAAAAATAAAATCCATAAAAAATTCATATATATTCTAAACACAATTTTTTATGTAAAATACTTAAAAATAAAAATAAAAATTTTACATAATTTCTTTTTATTATTTATTAAAATGATAAGATCCTATAAATCTAGCTCCAACCGTCGTAGGTTGAACCATACCTCTCAAATATGAGAGCTTTTTTTTCTCCTTTCGATTATTGTGGAGATGGAGCATTAAGAACGCTTCAAAGATATTAGGGTTAGGGTTGATGCAATCAATATAATATCTTACATTGGTTTTCCTGTCCTTGCATCAAGAGGAGACGACAGGGAGCGAGTCGTGGAGGGTATTTTTGTCTTATGTAATTTTTAAAGAGACTTTGAGAAAGGGTTTAAAGCCAGGGGTTAAGACGGAGGGATCAGGGTTTAAGGGCTCGTGGCTGAATGAATGCCTTGACACAGTAGGAGGAGAAAGAGGCAAGTTAGTTGATTCCGCGAACATCCAGTCCCTATATAGCTCTCTGCCTGTACCTTGGACTCTGTTTGATTTTTTCAGATCTTTTGGGTCCGAGGGTTGGGCAGGATGGACAAGTCCAAGAGATCAAAGGGGGAGGAGGAAGAGCATATAGACGGGGAGCTGGTTCTTTCTATTGAAAAGCTGCAGGAAATCCAGGATGAGCTTGAGAGAGTAAGTTCTCATGCACCCTTACAACCGATTTTTTTGGGTTTTTCTTTTCCTGTTTAGTGCCATACCCCATTTTTTTTTGCTATATATGATTTTGTATTGTTTAATGGCCTCACCTGTGGAATGAACGAATTTTTTTTTGGCTTGTCCCTGAGCTGCTTGAGAAGGATTTATTACAGTCCGTTATAGCTGGTTTGAGGAAAAAATTGCTTTTTCCAGTAAACCTACTCTTCATCTTCATATTATTTCATACTTTTGGATACGCACAATTTGATTGTTTTCATGTGTTGGTTTTCCAGTAGTACTGGGGGATTTAATGGAACTCGAGAAAATATGAACTAGAGCATTTTCAAACTAGTTATTTCAGTTTCTTTCATATTTATGGAGACCTATCTATTTATTGTCTGGGTATGAGCTGGTGGAACTCAGGGCTTAAATGTAACTTTATCTTTATTAGTTGCCCACATTTTCACTGTGGCTTGTCTACACAGAATGTGCGGAGTTTTTCGTCATTCACAGTCTGCTTGTTTATGATTAACCTCACAGTGGCCTGGTAACCTGGGGCACTCTCCATGTTATGTTTCCCAAAGTATCCTTTTTTGATTAATCACTGTCTGACCGTTTATGGTAAGGTCTTTGTGGCCTGGTCACCTGGGGCACTCTCCATCAAGTCACTGTCCGAAAGGAACCAACAAGGCAGCCGGGGTTGAATGGTAAACGTTCATAATTATATTTGGCTCCTGCTCTTCTGGATTGGTAGGCCCTGTCTATATGGATGTTGGCAGCTGGTTTATTCTTACATTTGTATTTTAGTAGTTGTTGGAGGGATTTCTTGGAGGAATTAGTTGATTATATTTGGCTCCTGCTCTTCTGGAATGGCAGGCCCTGTCTATATGGATGTTGGTAGCTGGTTTATTCTTACATTTGTATTTTTGTATTTGTTGGAGGGATTTCTCGGAGGAATTAGTGGAATGGAATTTTAGTTAGATTCCAGATGACAATAAGATTACCCCTACATTAATTATTCGTTCATTCAGATTTAGGAAAGCCCAGATTCCTTGTATGCTGATATTGTGCTAGTTTTGTTTTCCTCTTGTTCACTCATATAGCCATGGCTGCAGCTTTGGGTTTTCTTTTTCTACCTTTGCACTATAATGTAGAAAAAGTGTACACAGTGCAAAAATTAAAGGGTGTTTTAACCTGCTCTTTTTTGGTTATTTATCTCTAATTGTTTTGGATTTTAGAAATGGGTTTCAACTGCAAAATGTATTTTTTCAACAGACTGCATAAATGGTTCTCCAAATTGGTTGGGGCTGTTCCTGGTGCACTCTGGGTTGGTTGTGGAATGACTATATTCAGGTCATTCTTTTTGGAAGTTATTATATGTTGGCCAGGTGTACGGGGCTGTCCACAAGGGTTAAATTGCACCTGTGTATCATTGACCCCTGAAAATTGAGTTCTGAATCATCTTTTGGTCTCTGCCTTTCACTACAGGGCTTTAACCCTAATTACCGATTGTAGAGGCTTTGGAGAGATGATGGTAGTTGGTTTTCCAATTAGTTTGCAAATTTACTCTATTCAGATATGTGCTTCCGGTAGATTGGAAGGGTGATGGCACTTAGTTTTCCTATTTATTGCCAGTATTGAGATGTATGTGTCTGATAGGCTTTGCAATGTGTGCTTCTGGTCCAAGAGTTATTTCAAGGTGAATGGTACCTGATTTTTTTGTTTTGTTTTGTATATTTGGAAATTGGGCTTTGATAAAATATTTGAAGTTTTTATTTCATAGTTACAAGTAGCACACCCACATAGTTTGTGGTTGAATCAGGTCGATATGGATCAAATCGCTAAGAGATAGTTATGGAATGAAAGATAGTTTGCAATTTTTTATTATTCCTTATATTTTTCTAGTTAAACGGGTTCAACTGTGAGTTATCCATGCTTAACTACATGTTATCACCGACATTTTTCCTGTTATCCATTTATCAACTATCAGTTATTTTTTATATTCTTTTTCTTTTTATTTTACATTCTTCTAGTTATCTGCCATAAACTGTTGGTTGTACATTCATCAGCTATGAGTTATCCATGCATTGCTACCAGTTATCCATTCATCAGCTAGCTACCAGATATTTTTTATATTCATTTTTTTATAATTGTTTATTTCAAATTTTGAACGACTGCCATAAAATCAATCTCGACAGTACACTGGTCTCATCCTCAACTGTAAATGAAAAAGCATAGGCTTAGTCCACTCTAAATCTCAAATAAAAACATCTATCTATGTAAAAATAAAAATACATAACAATTTTTTTTTCATGCCATATCATCTCTGTCTAGATTATACAAAGAGTGAAAGGAAAGCAAGCCATTTAATGCCAATTTTTTTATTTCATAGGAAATATATCTACAATGCAACAAACACACCCAGAGTTAAAAAATAACAAGTTTTGTGAATTGCTTATAAGGTGTAAAATAGATGATGAATAATTATACTGTTAAAAATTCTATGCATAAAGTCACCGAATTGAAACTATATGGATACTAGCTTAAAAAAACAAGCTCTGTGAATAAATCAATACTGTCATTGAAACCATAGTTACATATATCGGTGATATCGTGATATATGGCGAGTCATTCCCCTTGGCAATATATCACCACTAAAATATTGCGATATTTTCGACATTTTGAATATATCGCGATATATTGGGAATATATCGGGAGATTTTGGAAAATATGGCCTTGCTAAAAAATTTTCATGAAATTTGAAAAATAAATTCATGGGTTAAGTTTTTGGCAGTGTTATTAAAACTAAATATATTAATTTTTTAAAGTAATAAATGGTAGTATTAAATTTTTAAAGTAAAAGTGACATTTAAATATATTAATTTTTTAAAGTAATAAATGGTAGTATTAAATTCTTAAAGTAAAAGTGACATTCTCCTTTACTTTCATTTTCTATCCTTTTACTTAAATTTTTAAGTTTTAACATTGCCATTAATTGTTTGAGGATGTTTGAGAGTGCTTCCAACCTCATCGGACTTTATATGCAAAAAGTAGAATTTTAGATCCCATTTAGAATTCAAGAGACTTAATAGTTTTCAGGATTTCAAGATTTCAACAATTCCATTGGATTTTATCAAGTATGAGGGTATGGGATTGACATTTAATCAAGCACATCAACCCATCCCTGTACCTTGATGTTGGTGGCATTGACTATTGAAATGTTTTATCATAACCTTAATAAAAATGTACCCTTCCCTCATTAAACATGGTAAGTTTCATCAAAATTGTAGAGTAGTTGGACCTTCCACCATAGCTTAAGTATAGCTTAAGTAGTTGGAGCTTCCAATTTGACGCCTAACTCATCCAAAGCACCTACAGGACCCCCTACTTTCAGAGGAAGAGTGGTGCCCCTTGCCTATAAAAGGGGTAGAGGGGATCGGTGTTTCCTACTATTTATCATTGTATTATGTAGTATCTAGATGCCTCATGAGTCATGATGATTAATTTCTTGAGAGACATTTATTTTGGTCATTTGATGTGATTTTCTATCATTCCATCAAGAACATATTTCAATATTTTCAGTTTATAACTTTATAGTCGATATGTGATAATGATCCACCATTTGACATCTTATGCATCTTATATGTTAGTTGTATTTTCATATTTATGTAGCAATGAGTTTATTTGATGTTGTTGTTGCTTTAAATGTTAAAAAAATTGAAAAAAATGGTTATTTTTGTATTTTTTTGATGCTTTACGACATTTGCCGATATTTTCGCCGTTGCTGTCGATAAGTTATATTCCAGACCCTTGACGATATATTCGCCAACACGATATATGTAACTATGATTGAAACTATATGAATACTAGCTTAAAAAAACAAGCTCTGTGAATAAATAAATACTGTCAGTACTATCATAGATATTGCTCGCAATTTAAAGCATAACTCACAAACTTAGATCATATTGGCCTACAAATGTTCCGATTCAACTCGGGGCAATTCAAACTGGCGTTGACTGGGTCAACGTGAGCCAAACTGGCGAGCATCACGAGTTTAATTCGCGAGTTGAACAAAGATTCGCGAGATTTAGTGTGTTTTCTTTCCATTTTCTGTCAGTTCAGTGTGTTTTCTCTCATTTTTCTGCCAGTTTTTAAGTGTGTTTTCTCACTCTTTTATACCAATTATTTTGTACTCACCAAGCTTTTATCGATTTATTTCGATTCCGATATGAACTCATCGCTCTTTTCCCTTACCAAGTTTCGAAAGATATATTTAAATTCTTTGAGAACACAGGTGTTTGAATTACATCACATATCGCCCAAAGTCTTTGGGGGAAGACTGACGGAAAATAAACACCACAGTGATATCGATCAAAAGAGGAGAGAGGCTAGTCCTGGCCAAAGATTTCCAGTTGATTTTTTGTGTTGAGGAACTAATAATTTTTTATCCTAACACGGCCTTTTGAAGCAGTTGGGTAGCGTGACTATATTTTTTAATATTTGGAAATAAATGGTGGTTCTTTTCCTGAATTCAGCTCATTTTCTTTTCAGAGTCACTGGGTGTGATTTTTGCAATCAGAGAGTGCTTGATGCTGTATGGAATATTGTTGACTACGCTGATAACCTTTTTCACTGGCAGTTTGTGTTGCTTGACGCTGTATGGAATATTGTTGACTATGCTGATAACCTTTTCACTGGCAATTTGCTTTGGGTTTTCTCACTGGCTGAATTTGCAATCCATCTAGAAAGAACATAATCGTTTCAATTCAGGGGCATGGACCTGACAATTGGTGGGCAAGAAAAAGGAAGAACTTTCCACACAAATCATTTATCAACAGACAACCTTCCTGTTTTGCAAGAATGGCATGCTAATTATAACAACGTAAAAGCCAAGATGGCTAGACTTTCTGTAGTGCCGTTTAACTTCTTCAACAAGTAGGTCCGGCCCTTTTAGAGCTTGAAATATATGGGAAAGCTCATAGGATATAAAAATGATCACCCAGTGAAAAATGTCTGGACTGTCGTTGATATTTGAATTTCGAAGATTTAATATTTGTTCTCAGTTTATGAATTATATCTATTTGTGTACTTAATAATTCGAGCCTGCCCGTTAGTGTTTGTAGTCTTTGAAATGTGAGTGAATTTGTTGTCCTTTAATTTTTTTATTTTAATTTGTACTTGGTGTAAATTTGCAAAATGTTTTTGTTTTTGAACTTGGGATATTCGATAACTTAATGTTCATTCCAGACAATCTCTTGTTGTAGTTTATTTGACTGATTTCCTAGATTCTTTAACAGGTCAATGAAGAAGCTAGCGACAAAGTACTAGAGGTGGAGCAAAAATATAATGAGATACGGCGTCCAGTCTATACGAAACGCAATGAAATCATTCAGACAATCCCCGATTTTTGGCTTACTGCAGTATGCATTTCAACCACCGTTAGGCATTTTTGTTCAATCTACTTTTGTAGTTTATGGTTATGTAGCGTTGACTATAGTTGGTATGAACTTCGACACTTTGTTATTTGACAATTCAATTCTGCGAGGCTTCTAATCTTGGCTTCAACTACAGTTTCTAAGCCACCCTGCATTGTCCGACCTCTTAACTGAAGAAGATCAAAAGGTGCGTTTAGGCATCAATTCTGTTTTAATTTCACAACTGGATGTGTGCATTGTTCGTCTTTCTTCGTATTTTTAGAGTATATGTGAATGGAATCTGTCAAACTAGTAGGATTGATGGTGATTATGCATGTTTCCATGTACTTCGTTAATATTTTTTTCTCTTACTGCATGAAGGTATTTGATTATATTTTTGAAAGATGTTCTTGCCTGTGAAAGATTACTGATTCCCTAATTTTTTTTTCTTCTGATTCCACGCAGGTTTTCAAGTATTTGCAATCTCTTGATGTTGAGGATTTCAAAGATGTCAAGTCTGGATATTCCATTACATTTGTAAGTGTCAAATGTTTTCTTGGCTTAGAAAATAATGGTGATATAATGCTTAAGAATCACGGCATGGTTGTCTATAGGGGAGTGTGTCATTTTAAAGTTTGACCACGAGTCTTAAAATCTTAAGTTTGTCTCTGGGTTCTCTTGCACTGATATGCAGAACTTGTTCCGTTGATGTGCAGACATTTCGTCCTAATCCTTATTTTGAAGAGACAAAGCTGGTCAAAGTGTTTTCTTTCTGTGATGATGGAAGCACAAAAATATCCGGCACTACTTTAAAGTGGAAAGATGGAATGGTAAAAATGTTTTGCATTTGCACTAGCTATTGTGTTCAGGATTTGATGCATGTTTTGCATTGGTCGACTCAAATTCTATATGTAACTTTTCATGGTTTGCTCCAGGATGTCACGAATGGTATTAGTCCAGAGAAGGAAGGAAACAAGCGATCTTTTCAAGAAGAAAGGTTTGTTGTCTGTAAACCTTGTGAAATTGCATCATATCACTTGTCATTTTGCTCCTGAATTGGTAAATAGCTTTTATTTAGATCTAATGGTTTAGACACATAAATATTTTCTGTAAAAGCTAAAAGTTCAAAATGCTCTTTTGTTTCTGAACCTTTCCGTAATAACTATGCAGTTTCTTCACTTGGTTTAACGAAACTCAGAAGGATACTCCAGATGGAATACATGATGAGGTTTGTATAAGCACCTTAAAGACTATGCTCGAACATGAGTATTTTTACAATTTTTTTTCTTTTTCTTTGGGTATATGATGCCAATTGGTGTTTTTGCTTTAAGATGGAGTCGAGAGAGAAACGAGTTTCGATGTCAAGGCTTGTAAGTGCCACTATGTTGATCTGTGGGGATTTGCATTTATTTATTTATTGATGCACTAACATTCGTTTCCCTATTATCAAGTGTGGCGACCGTGACAGTCGCAAGACAATCATACCTAATGTGTCTGCATGCATGAACCCTGCAAAAATTATGGTTCCGAGAGGCTCTTCTACAGTTGAGTGTGGGGAGATATTATTAACTGATGTCACCATATGTCAACTTTGAATTTTTTCAAGTAATATGTACAGTTCCGAGAGGCTCTTCTGCAGTTGAGTGTGGGGAGATGTTATTAACTGATGTCATTATATGTCAACTTGAAATTTTTTTAGTAATATTAACTTGAATTTTTTTTAGTAATATTTACAGCAAATATTAGTAATTACTACTAAGTTAAAATGGTTACCAAATGAAATTTTTTTGGGCATCTACTCTGAAATAGAATTCACCCCATTTTTAACCCATCCACAAACAACTTATCTTAACCACATCGAGAATAAATGTTCTTAACCATTAGGGTCACTTAGATTGTACATGTTCACCATATCTATATTAAGATAAAAAAAGATAAAAAGAGAATACCAATTACATACATAAATAGAAATATTACTATATAAAGAAAAATACTTATATATATATAATTAATGAGATTTACATATAAATATAATCTTTACAATGTAAATATATATATCTTAACAACAATCAAAATTCTATTTCTACATATAATTCGTCTTTCTTTAGCTCATAAGCAAGAATGAGATTTGCTGGTTGCCTTGAAGAGGAGCATTCTACAGCCCAGTAGAAGAAGATGTGTAACTCCTTATGTGCTCATCCTGGAGCTGACACATATCCTTTTAAAGAACAATAAAATATTATGAAAAATAACATGTCGAATCTTTAAAACATTTACAATGACATGTATATAAAACTACAAATTAGAAAAATTAAAACGCTTCGTCAATATTTGCACTCTAGAAAAAGGCTTGCACTTCGAAAGGTTTGATTGTTCTCGGCGCTTGGTAGATCCTTTTTAATATGGATCTATGCTGGTACCTTGCCAATGCCATACAAATATTCACAAACAATTTCCCCTAACCCCATCTGAAATTGAACATATGACCTTCATGGAGAAAACACATGTTTTTAACTATTAGGCTCACACAAATTGTACATACTTGCTGAATAAATATATCTTTACAATAATCAAAACTTTATTTGTACATATCCATGTTTTTGTAAGTTTGGAGTTCTACTTAGTTGTACACGACTTAAAGTTTTATTGTCAAAAAAATTTGCACCTCAAGGTTTTCAATCCACGTTTATACAAAACTTGATAGATCTGGATTTAAAAAAGATCTAAATCGATTTTAGATTACAGACAGGTATTTAGAAATAAAAGAGCAACATTGAAACTGAACTAGAATTCTTGTCAAATATGGTATTATGAACAATATATAAGATTTGGATATCCTGAATATCCTCCTCTGACGGGGGATCTAAAAGGGGATTGCATTTTGCTTCTGTTTGTATTGTAAAATTACTATCATTTTGAAGTTTTTATGGTCTTTTTTGAGTTAGAATTTTTTGGATGATTGTGGTCTATCTGGATTCTGGAATGAAATATTTCAGGTGTTTATGGACATCATTACGATGCATGTGGGATGAATCTAAGTGCTAGGAGTTGCAATTTTCGTACTGTATGGTGTGAGGATTGTTGCAGTGTGGTATGTAGCTTAATTATCTTTTAATATGTATAATATTTTTTAATGTTCCAGGTGGCTGAAATAATTAAGGAAGACTTGTGGCCAAATCCCCTCAAGTACTTCAACAATGTGAGTATTCATCTGAATAAAGCTTTGGAGATTCATTTTACCGATGCAAGATCTCATATTCTTTAATAATTTCAGGAAGCTGATGAAGAATTCATCTGAATAAAGCTTTGGAGATTCGTTTTACGTATGCAAGATCTCATATTCTTTAAATAATTTCAGGAAGCTGACGAAGAATACGAGGATGGCGAAGATGAAGATGACGACGGAGAAGATGAAGATATTGTAAGTAATATATATATATATAAATAAATAAATAAAGTAAATATCATTTTTTTGTTTTGCAAAGTGGTGGAACTCTCTTGGCTAGCAGGGTTGCTATTGGCTAAGTAACCACGAACCAGGGGTAACCTGGGGATCCCACCTGGTTTGGACTGCACCAACCCTCAACATGGTTGGATTTTTTGGTATCGACAGGATTAGAACTGACGACTTTTCAGCTTTTAGGGGGTGTCTTAACCATACCCCGCCACCAACTGTTCTACATCTCGTGGATAAAGTAAATACCATTTCTTGTGTTAGAAACATAGTAATAATATTTGAGTTTGAATAAGAATATGAATATGATTTGATGTGAAAAAATACTTAAAGAAATGTTTTAGTTGGACCAAAATGTGAAGTAATATTAATTCTTTATTATATAATAATAATAATAATCTATTTTTAAGATCAGCATACGCTAGGGAGACACCAATTTGGTGTATGAGACTTTTTGTTTGTGGGACAAAGGACCCTCTCTGCGCAGTGATCTAACTGCTAAAATATACAGAGGTGTACATACACTATCTTCTCTAGATTTAAACTTGTCCTCTGGCCCACTCATGTTGTACATCACTTGTAACATATTTCAAATTAAAAAGATAACATATCATATAACAACTTAAAAATAAAGTTTAATAGGTAAAGGTGGTTATATGGTTTTAATATACTTAATTTTTTTCAATATCATCAAATAATGCATTACTTAAAAATGTTTAATCTAAAACAATTACTTTTACTTAAAAATGTTTAATCTAAAACAATTACTTTTATATGTGATTTGAGCTTATATTTATTTATTTATAAGATACACACTGAAAGTTATTCTAGTTAAAATTACATGTTTATCTTAACATTTTTATTTAATATTAATATTTAGTAATTTTTTAAAATATAAAAATTTAAATATATTAATTATTTAAACATCTTAACTGTGATCTCTTCATACTAATCCATACCAGGTTGAATATTTACCTAGTTTCTAATTCCAAATGAATTTCTGTACAAGAACTTCCAATACGGCCCAATCTTGCTGCTATGATTGGAAACAGCTTTTCCTGTCTCAGAACTTAATGACCATGACTTCCCATGATAGAAGCAGCCTTAACTATTCTCAGAGCTTCTAAATTATTCATCTGGTCTTCACAATGGTTGAATAAACTCTGAACATTCTATCAGCGTCATCGAAGAACTTAAAATACAGCTCTCATGCGCCTTGTCATTTCTTGACCTGTTTATTTTAGTGCTAGTGTCAGTCATGTCCAAGGTCTTTTTGGCTATCTATGTATGCCAACGAATAAAGTTGAAATTGCATGCTTATCCAGTTTATGGTACTGTCTAATGACCTGTCTTCTGTTATGTAACTGTTTTGCTTTGCAGGGAAAAAGCACCGACGGTGTTGACGAGGACGACGAAGATCAAGATGACGACGAGGACGAGGACTGCTGAGGAGCTGTAGTTCCTTTATCTGGCTTAGATTTTGAACAGAGTGTTTATTGTTGAAGAGGGTGCGAGTGATTCAGAGTGGTTCACCAATCCAAGTATTGGTGTAGCTACAGTTGTAAATTTTTCTTTTTTCATACAAGGGTATCGAGATCGACTGGAAGCTGAGAAAGTACTTATTTGAATTCCCTAAATTATGGGTGGACTGTACATTTATTTGACCAAAGCTTAGAACGGCCTCGAAATTCACACTACGCGTGTAGTGTTACCAAATTAAGAGGCATGGCAGTAAGTTAATATTATAATAGGCCTGAAACTGACTTTCTTCTTTAAGGTATACACTACTATTTATCAGTAGTGTGCATATATTTAGATATTATATGTTAAACTGTGTCGGATCTTCTGAGATATAGTTAGTTTTATAATGGAACAGACATACATTGCTGTCTTTTTGCTGGGATCCTGGGCAGAATAGATTCCCTGCAGGATTGGAGGTTCCATGATGCAATTAGAAACCTTTTGTAATATTTTATTCTCTGCCTTTTTAGTAAATGGCATAGAGTGAAATTCGATTTGAAAGACTGACCAAATATAAAGGACAGACTAGAGTTGAATGATCTGGGAAAATCTTATGTTTGATAATACCTTGCAAGTTCAGTAATACTAGGTTTGCATTCAGTGATAATTTGTTTGCTTGCGTGTAGTGATGTTGCAATAATGGCCGTTTCATTATAACTTGACTAACTATTATTTTTGTCCTATTATATGCTTATGAAGAGTTTACGCCCAGCTTTAGTTTCTGTATCTATTCTAAAGATATTCTTTACCTCAATTTCGTTGCTATGTATGATGCTCGGGGCACTCTGCATGCCATGTAGAAACTTAGCAGCATATATTCTCTGGCTGGATATTCCATCAGTACAAGAGTCCGGATCGCTTGTTTGGAAGTCGGGTTTCAATATTTTGTTCTCTTAACAAGAGGGATCGTGTGTTGTGATTTACTCAAGATACTGTTCTTAGTAATAAATCTCTTGCAGGTGTATATGTTAAATAATTATGACCAGGTTGTAATTTTCTTGTTGATTCACCATGGACTAGCATCTTCAATTGATAGATGTGGCTTTTTAATTCTTCATAATTTATATCATAGCTTACCTGTACAGATGCTTTCAGAATGCATGTTTGACCCTTACTGTGTAGGCAATAGGCCTAACTGAATGCAGCATTTAGACATTGATAAAGTTTTTATATAAAAGCGTTCTCATCGTGTCATCCTTGCAAAACTTATCAAGATGCAATGTCACGTGTATGCAAGTCTTGCGAAGAATACTTTGTTGAGCTGTGGTATACTGATTGAGATGAAGACTCACCGTGTTAATGAACCCATATTCAAATCTTGTTCATTGCAAAATTTTTGTTGAGGTTGACAGGTTTTGTATTTAGTATTGATTGACATGATTTTTAGCTGAGGATGACAGGTTTCATATTTATAGCAAAAATTTTAAAGTCTTTCAGTATTATCTTCGGGGTCAAAAGTTTTGGATTAAGATAACTTTTGTAGTGATCCGGGCACTCATTCATTTTATTCTTTGATGTAATTTGGCTCACTTAGTTTATTGAATAAAATAGCGATTTTTACAGCATTTACATACATATTTCTATTTATACTTTTTAAGAGTTAATACTCTCTAACAATTGATTTTCTTAAACGTTTGATGTAATTTGGCTCACTTAGTTTATTGAATAAAATAGCCATTTTTACAGCATTTATATACATATTTCTATTTATACTTTTAAAGAGTTAATACAGTCGACAACATAAACATGCATATAAACTTAGATTTTCCATCCATTTTTGCTTAACTAGTTATTTAAACGCTTAAATATGGCATTAAATTAGAAAATAACAATAGTATATCTAATTCAGTGGTTTAGTTCTTCCAGCTTCTGCAGGTCTTTTCAAGTCTTTTTAGGTATCAAAAAATGATCACTCCACCCTGTCAATTAGTTATTATCTTGCTGGTCCTAGGAAGTCGGCGGATTTCTTAGCCCCCGAGCCCACAAACTGATAATCCAAATAACAACTTTTCTTAGTTCCAAAAATCTCTTCAATCCTTGGTGAAGGAAATAACAACTTCCTTAGTTTAAAAAATACTTTCAATCCTTGGTGAAGGAAATAACAACTTTCCTTGGTTTAAAAAATACTTTCAATCCCTGGTGCTGTTTTCTTCTTCTGGAACCCCTCCATCAATCAAATCCCTTGGCTTTTTTTATTCTTGAAAGTTACAAATTAAATTAAATATTATTTTAATAATGATCCTCTCTACCTCTTCACATAAATTTAATTTTGTTAGTTGAGTTGGTTGCCCATTTATTGGCTAGTTACCTTACTTCATCACATAAATTTAATTTTGTTAGTTGAGTTGGTTGCCCATTTATTTGCTAGTTATTGATGGGTTTCATTGGGTTCTCCTCTTAAACATAAATATTTATAAGGTTAAATAAATATAAATTTAAGATTCTTGTTAGTGTTCCTTCAAAGTCAGAAGTGGTGTTTTTTAATTAATTAAAATCAAATTTCAGTTCTGTTCTGTTGTCTTTTATGGACGTTATTAAATAATATAACTATTAATGACTCTTAACTTAACTCCTATAGTATATTTGATCATTTTAATAACCCTTTTCTTTTGATAAATAAGATTTGGTCAATCCCTTTTATTTGACCTGTTTTATAATTAGTTAACTTATTAATTAAACAATTTCACTTATTCAATTGTGGTCCTTGGTAATGGATAGATTAATAATAATAATAATAATTACTAATGATTAATGGTGAATATAAAAACCTTTATTTGTTTAATTGATTAGTATTTCAGAATAATGAAAGTATCTTTGTATTAATAAACAAAGCACCTTTAATTGGTTGTTCAATTATGATTAACATTTAAACAATGCAATTCTCTAGTGTTAATGTTTTATCTACGCCACTTCAGATTAGCCACACTAATCTTAATTGTTTGTGATAGCGGTTACATACACAACTAATTCACTTATTTTACATAATTATAATAATAATAATTATTATTATCATTGTTTAATGGTGAATATAGAAACCTTTATTTGTTTAATTGATTAGTATTTCAGAATAATCAAAGTATCTTTGTATTAATAAACAAAGCACCTTTAATCAGCTGATCAATTATGATTAACATTTAAACAACGCAATTCTCTAGTGTTAACGTTTTATCTACGCCACTTCAAATTAACTACACTAATCTTAATTGTTTGTGATAGTAGTTACATACACAACTAATTCACTTATTTTACATAATGACAATTTAGCCATTCATTACTAAAGTTGATTAATGTATCTTTAATCAAGTTATCTACAACATTTTATACTATTATTTAAGCATGACAAGTATGTTGTATATTGATACTATTGTACATGTACAATGTGTGCATGTGTGGTTAGCGTATGCATAAATCCGATATGCACTATAAATATACACCTTCTTCCTTATGCATATATGTTAACTAATTATAGTAATCCCCCATGTAAAGAGAGCAAGCATATATATAATATAATTACTTTAACATTATTAGTTATTTAATAGTTAATCCTTTTTGTAGTTTCTTATCCTTATCCTTGTGTTCTTATTTATTTAACTAGTCAAAACAAGATGGATACATATTACCATTAACTTGGCATCAAGAAAAACTCAACCCTCAACAATACTAACACATCCCATCCTAACTTACGTCTGCATCCTCCCTACCCTTCCTCTGTTAGTAAAAAAATAGATGCCATTTTCATCGACCTGACTACATAAAGAACTTGAGAGTGATAGCGTCAACAGAATAACGAACCTAGCCTCCCCTAGCGAGAATTAGACCATCGTCACCACAACAACATGGGGAGTGTGTCTCAACACAACCCTCCCACGACTCTGGGTGTCGTATTTACATTGGGTGGGCAATACATTCATCCCTTTAAACATACTAGGTATATACCCCACCAATTCATACTATGTTGTTATCAAGATGATTGGATTTTGTGATTATATCATCACTTTTGGTTGCTAAGGTTTGCTGTGTAACAATTTCTTATTCCACATACATTATTGAGTATTCAATTATCATATGGCCTCGATGTTCTGAGGGTTAGTATTTCACAATACACATTTATAACAAGTAATTCTAGTTGATTATCAATTGATCCACATCATCATTCTCATGATTATTTCATGTAATGAATTTAATTCATCATATGTACCCATAATTAGTTCATAATTCAATTGATCACATAGTAAAATAGTATACATGTACTGCATCATATATTTCACATTTTATCAATGAAAACACTTAAACATATACTCTCATCGTAAAAGTAAGGAATCCCATGATAATAACAACATTGTACTTGCACCAGTCTAGATCCAAATCATAGGCTCTATCAAGCGTCGAGAGGGATCAAATCTCCTGAAGTGCAAACCTCTTCTCAGGTATTGCACTTAAGGAGGTACTGAGCTGCACTCAAAGAGTTATTGCAGGAGAGGTTTGCACATGGGGAGATTTGATCCCTCTTGGCGTTTGATAGAGTCTAGGATTTGGATCTAGATTGGTTCTAGTCGTGGGCGGTGACACAAAACTGGAGTTTGATCATCATTGAAAGGAACATGTTAAGTTGAAAACATAGATACAATTCTCAATGAAATAAAATAAATGAAAAATATGGTTCATCGTGATAAATCTCGAGTGGATGCAGGAAGACTTGTTTTCTCCCTACCACATCGGGTAGGGAGAAAACAATTTATGTGCTTGCTTGGTTAATAATGCTTTCATCATGACCACAGAGTAGAAGAATTGGTTTCATATTACACCAGAACAGTCCAATGGACATTGTAGCACATAGAAGAATGAGAACCGTTCTTTGGAGTGTGAGACCCAGAACAGACCATCGTTTTGCTCCGAATGCCTGGCCACATATGGGCTCCATTCCCATGGCCAACCCACATATGACAGAATAACCTGTTATATTGGCAAAACCATGGAAAGCTAGTCCAAGGCTAGCTCCAATTAAGTTAAAAAAGAATATATACACCTGACCTTTTTAGGTAAAATTATAATTAAATTGAAAATAATAAATTCAGAATTTAAAGTATAATAATGAATTCGGAATTTGAGCATATCTTAATTTTGTTTCATTATGATTCATGGATGGATGGTACAATGTTCATGGAAAATCAATCTTGTGAAATGAAGGCATTGATTAGTGTTTGAAATAATATATTTTTTGAAATTTTATAATTTTTTAGAAGTATATTTTCTATTTTCTTTATTTTTAATTGAAATTTGGTAAAAATAAATTTAACAAACCTCCTTGTGCAATTTACCATGGGTTGTTTAGGAGGTATTGCACATGGTTTTTAAACCATATGCAAGGCCAACATATTTTTGCTGATAATTACATGGCGTCAATTTTTCCATTGATATTACATGTGTCGAGGGAATATATCCATGTAAGCTTAGTATATTTAGTTTCTGTAGTGAAATAATACCTGTTAAATACCTAGACACAATTAACAATGACAATCTTTGAAGTAGATAACATGATAATTAATTAAAATAATAAGCTACTGTCATTAGAGGGATCAAATCCACTGAGTGATTAGAGAGATTCGCCTTCCAATCATTCTCAAGAGTGAAATGTGCAATTAATTTTTTTCAATGTCTGTGTAGGAGTTAGAGGGATCACTTATCATATTTTAAAAATTTGAAATATGATAACATATTAAATTTAATAGAATTATTTTTAAAAACCTCAATTGACTTAATAAAAATAAAATTTTAAAATATGTTATTGAATAATTTGAAACTTGTTTTTGAATTTTAATATCTTCCATCACTTCCATATTAATATTACTTATTAATATCTTATAAAATGGCATACCTTTAAAACTCAATATTGATTTATTATCATAATGACATGATATATAATAAGATTCGATTCAAGTGTATGCTGTGACTTATTTTATATTTAACAGTTATACATAAGCATTAACTTTGCTAATAAATATAAAACTCAATTCCATGAATCAGTGCAATGGTAATTTTTTCCAGTTTAATCATTCAGCCACTTTAGATAACAATATTGATGACATTATGAGGTTTATGATACCAAGTATGAGTCTCTAGGATAAAGGGATTCACTCGATAAATATATATTTAAATATTCATTGAACAAAGCTACAGAGTGACAATGTATTTGGGATGTTAACAGACATCTTTGTCTTTGACAAAAATGTCGAGCTAAGCTAAGGCAATAAAGGGCGATTTTTTAGATTAAAAAAGTAAATAAATGTAAATGAATAATGGATCATTACATTCATTTGCATTTGTCATATATATAAAAGTAAGCCTAGTAAGAGTAAAAAGAAGAAATCAGAATTGGAAAACTATAGTAGGTAACATAATCCATTCATTTGCATTTGTATTTGTCATATATAAAAGTAAACACGAGTGAGAGGAAAGACCATAAATCAGAATTGGAAAACCATAGTAGGTAACACTTGCATTTAATATTTAAAATTGAAACTTGTTTGTATGTCATCCATCACAACAATGTAAGGTATTAACATTGAGGAATTAACATCCATCGTGTTGATCAGAGTGATGAAATAACCTAATTTTAAGTGACCAAAAATAGTTTTGACAAGTAGACAAGTATGCATGTGAATTCCCAAAAATACTTACAGTCTAGCAATGTTTAAGAAGAGGACATTGGAGGAAGAGGCAATCCACAATCATTGTAATATTAAATGATGGATAACAATTTTGATGGCATAAATATTGCCACTAGTCACAAGGTTTGTTGTTGTTTTACACTACATTGATGTGACAATAGCATTCGAAACCAATGGCACATATAAAAGAGGCCTAGATGGTTTATGTTTCATATGCCATTTAGTATATGGAGAAATCATGGATGGGCCTATTTTTATTTTCCGTTTGCTTTATTTGTGAAAGGCAGTGCAATAGCCGGAAATCCAGGAAAAGAAGCAAAAAAAACAGTATAGGTAGAATCAGTGGGCTACTTGTGCAATCCTGGCAAAACAGGAAATCCCAAGATTTGTTCTGCAAGATAGATAACAAAACATGTGTCAGCATGTATGATAAGCAACTGCAGTTTGTAAGCCTATTTTGTATTGTGTTCAAGTGTTTTGTCCAATTAACTTACCTGGAGCTAGACAACAAAATATTTCCACACAGGAAAGCATTTTTTGTGTGTTTAAAGGCAGTTTTTTTAGTCTTAAAAAACTGTTTGCGCATTTGATTAAGCAGAGAAATTATCAAATGTTGATAGTTTTTCCTTGTCGTGTAGATGATGAAGATAAAATTATTAAGCGTAACTATAACCTAACAATTAACATATGGCCATACAATTGCAAGGATGGCAACGATAACTTATTTCAATACCTTTTTTCATGTTCCATGATATGGACTAACAATTTGGAAATGAGCGGTACATTTCCAAATTCTGTAGCCTGAAAATTATCTGTTGTTAGCACAGGGAAATAGCTTTGTTGTTGTTGTAATTTCTTGTGTGCCAAGAACAATAGACTGTCCAGATAATTGTTGTGTCGTGCCAAGTATAGCTCATTGCTGCATTGTTGGGAAGGGAAAAAAATTAAAGAAGCTGAACAATAAGGGGAGTGGATTTGATGGTCCCTCATTACTTATTGACAGGCGAATCCTTGGATTTGAGCCTAGTGATGGTCCCCCATTACTTATGCATGCGTGCGATTTATCATCACCATTCATATTCTTCTCATTGTCACTTTTAATGGGCCAGAAAAATATTTACTTTTAATTAATGGTCGACAAAATATACATCATAAGTAAATAGAAGCAAATATTTATAGCCGACATTTACATGAGGAATGTTACATAATGTTACAACATCTCCCTCATAACCGGAAATCATAAGTAAATATTTATAACTGACACTTAATGAGGAACATTACATAACGTTACAACATCTCCCTCATAATAAAAAACCATAAGTAAATAGAAGCAAATATTTATAGCCGGCATTTACATGAGGAACGTTACATAACCTTACAACATCTCCCTCATAAATTTATAGCCAACATTTACATGAGGTACGTTACATAACATTGCGTTACAAGATCTCCCACATACTGGGATGTAGAGCGCCTCTCGACGCAATAAACGTAGCAACATAATAATCATGGTGACATCATAAGCATAGTAACATCATAATCAGTGTCACAATAAACATAATAACATCATAATCTCGGTCCATCATGTTGTAAATAAATCTCACTCAGTTGAGTTGAGTCTAAAAAGAAAATAAGCAAATAAAGTGTAGTAGGTATGGCTAGTCAAAATATGGGGCATTACATACAACCACCTTTCGGGAAACTTGTCCTCAAGTTATGGTCAAAATAGTGAGGGAAAGTCTCGATGCATAGTCTTTGCGTCCTTTTAGGTAGTAGAACTTGGGCTATACATGTCCCACTAGACCTTAACTTGGTCCACATGGCGACTACGAAGCTGTCGAACCCTATGATCAAGTATACATAATGGTTCGGCCATGAAGGTTCCCCCGTCCGAGACTTGCAATTCCTTCTAATGAAGCTTGTGAGTCCCATCATCTATGTAATGTTGTAATACATAAACACAAAATACATTATGAGATTTATGCAACTGGGGTGGCAACTTAAGACGATAAACAACAGGTCCAATTTTCCCAAGAATCTCAAATGGCCCTATGAAGCAAGGAGCCAACTTAGTCCCCTTTCTAAAGCGAATGGTGTTTTTGTTTGACCTGATGCGAACAAATACTCGATCTCCTACCTTGTAACTTCTACCATATATAGAGCATCCACATCTCTTTTGTCTATATTGTGCTTCCTTCAACCACTGCATAATTTGTACCACCTGCTCTTCCATTTCTTGAATCAATTCAGGCCTGATTACAACTCGATCCTCTAACATGTCCCAATTGAGTGGTATCCTGCATGGCCTCCCATATAGAGCTTGATACAGAGGTATACCAATGGAACTATGGTGACGATTGTGTATGCAAACTCCACCAGAGGTTGAATTCACTCAAAGGAGAAGTTCATCCATTCGATGGGATGGCGCGGAGCTTTTCGCACATCCAAGGGTTTGTACGTTGCTCACTGGACGGACCTCTTGTAGACTACAGAAGGAATGACGCAGAGCTTTTCGCACCTACAAGGTACTAATCTTTTCAACAGCCGTCCTTCTTTAACCTGTTCCATGGTTCGGCGGCTACGGAATGATAAGGTTACTGGTTTCTGCTCTCCGTCCTTCTTTATTTTTTGGGTTATTGCAGCCGTGTTCTACCTATTTTGATTTTGCATTCTTACTAGGGTTTTTCTTTGGTTTCCTGGAAAATCTGTCCGTCCTTTATCCCCATCTCCTGTTCGGCCGCCTGGAGTATCTCTCGATCTCCCTTCATTGATTTCTTGATTTGGGTCTTGATGGTTTGCTGGTCTTCTATTTTGTGTCGCTCTCGGCAACTGGAGTCCCTCCTCATAACTGAGGACTAGTACCAACCAGTATAAAAGAAGTGGGAACTTATCCATTTTAGTCGTTTTGTCTAGCATTCTTCGGGTTTGGAGGTGTGGGCTGTCCTTGTACAACATATTTGACCCTTTGTTTGTGTCTGTCGGGATGTGGCTTTGTTGAGGGCTTGTGTGTTTTTTGTCTTAATGGCGTCTCCTCTCGGTCCTTACCCAGTGAACCCTATATTTCTTTAATCCGGTATCCAGCTGCACTGGGTAGGGGATATTATTCGATTTGTGGACTGTCTACAAGTTTTGGTATTTTAAGGACCGACCACTATTCGGGGTTTATGCCGCTATTCGGGATTTCTCTTCTTGGTATTTTGAGTTTAGACTTTCCGGGGTTTACGCCCTCTTGTCTTCCGCAATTTTTGAGGGTTTCAAGGCTCATCCTTCGGCACCGATTCTACTGGGAACATTATCATTTGTTATTTCTTTGGACTGTTGCCTGTTTTCTTAGTAGTGGTTTCTGGTTCTTTTTTCGGCACTATCGGGGGTTCGTAATGCTTTCTCCTTGTATTGGGATGATCCCTTCTATGCTGGGAAGAATGTCTGTTATAAACTATTAGAAGATGCGATTCTTAGTTTCTTTCTAGCTGTTATATGCTCGAGAATCGAACCTGTAAAGTCTTCTATTGGGGGCGGTTCTGTTCCGTTATCAGGCTGATTTGGCATCCTGTTTTTGTTATTGGACTATTTAGGGTTGGGCTGTCTTTTGTTTTCTGGGGATTGGCACTTTCTATGTAGGTTCTGATTATTGATTTCTCTGCATGTTTAGATTTCTGGATCTTTTGCCTATATATTCAACATTTGATATTTGATGGACTGATTTAGATTATAGTATTGTCTCTATTTGTGGCCGTCTTGGATTATGGATTGTCTCTGTTTGTGGTCCGATACTTGCTATGCCGATTGATATCTGATGTTTCATTATTAGATATTATTCTTGCTGTTTGATTACTTGCCCACCGATGCTAATGGATGGACGGATATAGATTGAATTTCTGTTTCTCTAATTGTGGTCGACTGGATTGTTTGGATTGTATCTGGATCTTTTGGGATCTGTCTGGGTACTTTATTGTCTCACTGAACCGCGATCTTAACTTGGATTGTCTGCTTTTGATGAACTTCTGATCTGGAGTGATATTTTGGCTGTCTGCATTTTTTCGGTTTATTGGGATATTCTGCTAGTCTATTATTCTTTTCGGTGCTAGTATCGAACTTTAAAAGTTTTCCCAGCATGGTACATGTTTTTTAACTTCTCTATCAGCTGCCTCATGCCCGGGGGCTTTCTTAGATTATCAATACTTGATGGGTTACTGTTTTGTTTAGTGGAATTTTTCACTGGTTAGCTTTTTCTTGATTCTGATGGTGGAGAATGTTGTTGGGTCTCCCGACCCTAGTATGGACAATGGTCCTGCTCGTTTCCAGAGACGAAGAAAGGCCAAGGCCTATAAGACATTGGAAGAGAAACTTCGCTATGTGGTGGGTAGAAATATTTATATGGATAGGGTGGAAGCTTTAAGTCGTAGAGCTTTAATTGGTAGACTGGAATATGTCTCCATGGAAAAGAAGGACTGGGTTTCATGGGCTACTGAGTTTTGGAAACCTCTTCTTTCTTATGTTCCAACTATCAGCCTGCTGGTTCGGGGCTGGATTGTATTTGTCTTCTTAGAAGACTCTCATGCCACTGAGGTTCTAAGCCGTCTATGGCGAGTGGGTAATGGTTTGTTAGTGCTGGATCGCTGGCATGTAAATTTTGATCCTGTAAGAGAAAGAGTGAAAAAGCGCCATTTGTGGGCAATTCTCCCAGGGCTTCCTTTCCCGCTCTGGAATCGATCTCTTTTGGAAGGTGTTGGAAACACTATTGGCAGGTTTGTAGCTTTAGAGGATGATTTCATGAACTCCTATGATAAAAGTAAGGCAAAAATTCTGGTGGAAATTGATATCACTAAAGGCCTTCCAGCTGAAGTTGAGATTCTCTGTCATGAGCGTTTGTTTATTCAACGTTTGGACTTTCTAGGCATTCCCTTTAGATGCAATGTGTGTCGAGAGACAGGTCATTTGCGCCGTGACTGTCCCTCCTTTCATCGTGGGCCTGTTAAGGGCTCTCTTTCTGACTACTTTATCACTTCTCCTATCAATTCCCCCTCTAAGGCTTTTTCAACTCCGGTCCAAAAAATCTCTTCTTCTGGCCGGTTGAACAATGCTATTTCTTTATATGGGGAGGTGACAGACATTGATTTGGAACTGATTGACTCAGTCATTAGCAATAGAAAAGGACCTTCTTCTTTACCTCCTGACACTTCTCCATCCTGTTTTCCTCCAAGGGAGCCTGAGTATTTAGAACCTCCTTTAACTGACTCTTTGATTCAGGAGCCTCCCATTTCAGCCTCTACTTTTTGCCCTCCCTCAGCTCCAAATACTGCTGATGTGTCTCTTATTGCTCCTTTAGATACCGTCCCTTCTTCTATCCCTTCGACTGTCATTTCCCCCGCCCCTCTTTTTTCTGAGGCTGACTTCCCCCCGCTCTCCAATTCTGGTCAGACTAGGCCCCAATCTTTCGGTACGCCATCTATCAGCCCCGCAACCTCCCCTTCCTTTGCTGACCCCTCTTTGAAAAAATCTTTAAGTATCTTATCTGATAAAACTCCTCTCTCTCCTTTGGTTCTTCCATTAGATTCTATTCGATTCGAGAATGTTATTATTAGACGGAAGAAAAAGGCAACGAAACCTGTACTTGATTCCTCTAACTCAATCCAGGCTCCCTATACTCCCCTATCTGAGAGATTAAGAGCAGCTGAACGATCTCTTTCTTCACCTTCCCATCGGGTCCTTAAAGCTTCGACCCCTGACACTCCGATTTCTTAATGCACATCCTTTCTCTGAATGTTCGTGGCTTGGGGAGTCTGGCCAAGCAAAAAAGCCTCCGTCATCTTCTATCTGCACTTTCTCCAGATGTTGTTCTTTTTCAGGAAACCATGACTAGTCCTTATCCTGCGCTCTATGCTTTTTCTAAACTCTGCCCGGGATGGGAGTTTTGTGCTCTTAGTTCTAATGGTCTCTATGGAGGCCTTCTTTCTGGCTGGAATCCGAAATTCATTAACTGCAAAGCCTTCCATACTACTACTGGCATTCTGCTAAAAGCTTCTATCCGGGGTTCTTCCCTTCATCTCTCATTATTAAACTGCTATGGTCCTTACCTTAATCGTGACTCTTTTTGGAAAGCTGCTGCAATGGGAGGTCTCCTTTCTTTGCCTAATCTCATCTTAGCAGGGACTCTTAATCTTACTCTAAACACCTCAGAAATTTGGGGGTCAAAATCCCTTTCAGATCCATTGGGTTCTTTTTTCTCGAAACTTTTCTCTGATCATCATTTAGTAGATGTTGCTCCTCCCTCTACTGGACCTACCTGGAGGAATGGAAGGATTGGGGAAGATGGTATTTCTAAAAGGCTTGATCGATTCTTGTTGTCGGAATAGCTGGTCAGCTCTTTGCCTAAGTATAGAGCTTGGGTTCATAGAAGCGGGATATCTGACCACTTTCCTATTGTTTTGGATTGGACGGATCAACATAGTCCTAGTGCTTTTCCTTTTAAGTTTAATCATTCTTGGTTAGACAATGAAGATTTTGTTCAGATGGTTCGGTCTGAATGGCCACTTATTCAACCGGATCCCTCTCAGGATGCTATGAATGATCTCTCTTGCAGACTTCAAACTTTAAAAGTAAAGGTTAAATCATGGACTAAAGCTGAAGCGTTAAAAATGAAGGATAAATCTGCTGTGCTGGAAGAGGAAATTAGGTCTCTTCTTCATTCCTCTCAGTCAGCCATACTTAACCAAGATCAGCAACTTAAGCTTCGCTCTCTCAAAGCAGATCTAAAAAAATTGACTGATCATGAAATCTCTTCTGCTAGACTTCAAAGCAGAATTACCTGGGCTCAAAAGGGGGATGCGAACACAAAGTTTTTTCATGCAGTGGCTTCAGCTCGAAAAATCAAAATGCTATCTGGAGTCTTAAAGATGAGTCGGGCAATTGGGTTTCTGATGATCAAAATCTAAAAGCCCTTGGTATTCAATATTTCAAGACTTTGTTTGATGATGACAAATTGACAAAATTGGAATCTCAACTGAAGGTAATTCGCTTCTTCCCTTCTTATTTCAGCTTGGATGATAAAGATTTCTTTTCTAGCCCTGTAACAATTTTGGAAGTGGAAAAGGCACTTAAACTCTTTAAAAAAGATAAGGCTCCTGAGCCGGATGGTTGGCCAGTTGAGTTCTTTTTGTTCTTTTTTGATCTTCTGGGTCCTCTTCTTGTTAAAGTGGTGGAATCAGCTAGAATATCGGGCAGCGTGGCTCCTGCTCTCAATTCTACCTTTCTAGCCCTTATCCCTAAGACAGACCTGCCTGTCTCTTTTGTTGACTATCGACCAATCTCCCTTTGTAATCTCTGCTATAAACTGATTTCCAAAGTTGCAGCTGTGAGGCTTAAACCCTTTCTGGATGCTTCCATCTCTCCTCAGCAATTTGGCTTTCTTAAAAATCGACTGATTCAGGAACCCATTGCTATTACTCAGGAAGTCTTGCATACCGTCAATATCAAAAATAAATTTTCCCTCATCCTCAAGCTGGATTTATCTAAAGCCTTTGATAGAGTAAATTGGACCTTTATTCGTCTATTACTCATTCAAATTGGGGTTCCCCTTGTTGGTGTAAATTGGATTCTGGGATGCATTTCGTTATCTAACTTCGCTGTGCTAATTAATGGCTCTTTGTCCTCTTTCTTTCCTGCCTCGCGGGGCTTAAGGCAGGGATGCCCTTTATCTCCCTTATTGTTCATTCTAGTTATAGAAGGGCTTAGTCTATTGATTGAGGATGCAAAACGAAATGGGAAGATTAAAGGCATAAAAGTTACATCCAAGCTCTCTCTCACCCATTTACTTTTTGTTGATGATGTGATTCTTTTTGGTCTGGGCTCCTTTGAAGAATGGTTGGCATTCAAGGCTATTCTGGATATTTTCTGTGAGGCCTCAGGTATGAGTATTAATGTGAACAAATCCTGTTTCCTTCAAAAAGGTATAGAAGAGATATCTCTCCAAAGAATTACATGTATCCTCCCTTACAGTTTTGATGATCTTCGGAAAGGTTTTAACTATTTGGGATACTTCCTGAAACCAAATAGTTACCTGGTTAAAGATTGGCTCTGGATGGTTACGAAATTTGAAAAGAGAATTTCCCATTGGACTAACAGGCTGCTATCCATGGGAGGTAGGCTTGTCCTTATTCATGCTGTTCTCTCAAGCATGCCAATCTACTGGTTGTCATTGGTTCCGATTCCATCCTCTATTCTTGATAAACTCAGAAAAGTGATCTTCTCCTTTTTGTGGGGATCTTCAGATAAGACTAAAAAATATCATCTAGTGGATTGGCAACTTTTGGCACGGCCCACTACTCATGGTGGCTGGGGTATTAAACATCTCCCTAGCTTCAGTCTTTCTTTGAGAATGAAATCATTTTGGTTGGCAGTCAATAGCACAGGTATCTGGAATCTTCTCATTACAGCTAAATATATGAAAAATAAGCCATTTCATCTATGGCTCAGGGATAAGAACTTCAATTGTAATAATGCTTCAATTATTTGGAAGGGCTTTGTTGCTACCTTAACTTGGATTGGCACAGGTATTATCTGGCAAGTGGGTAATGGAGAATCCATTTGCCTGGGTGCAGACCCTATCGTGGGTATGGACTCAACATTTATTCTGCCTAGAGATCTGCGAGACTATCTAGAGGATTATGGCATTTGTTCCTTAGCTCAGGCTCGCAATCTTACCCCAGATGCCAAAGGTTACTGGTTTTCTGCAGATGAACTTGATCTTATTGGTGAATGGAAAACTATATGGGATAATTATATTAGAGGTTTGGAATATAGTCATATTCGGCTCTCGGATCAAAATGATTATTTAATATGGAACCACAACAAGTATATAGGGCCAATAACTGCAGCTGAGGGTTATTCTTGTGTTATATCTAAAAGCTGTTCAGAACTAAATGACAAGGTTCTGAAAATTTTGTGGACATTGAGTATCCCTCTGAAAGTTAAATGCTTTACCTGGTTATTGATTTATCAGAAGATATTAACCTGGGAGCAACTGCAGTCTAGAGGTATCAATGGGCCCAGCCGTTGTGTCCTTTGTGAAAATGACATGGAAGATATTCAACATCTTTTTTTCAGATGTTCCTTTTCTGCCAGTATTTACTCATTTTTTGAGGATAAATACAACTGCTCTTTCCCTATTTTCAGCTCTATTCATTCCTTCTTGGACCTTTGGTTCTCTCGTATAGCGAGATCTGCTCCTTACTATTTCTTGCCTCTATTTATATTTTGGGGAATATGGCTCATCCGTAATATCTGCTTATTTGAGAATAAGAAACCATCCTTCTCTGCTATGATTGCCAAAATTGAAAGCCTGGAAAATTCTCACCCAGTGCCTCTGAAAATTCACAAAGTTCGCAAAATTGGCCCTGAACCTTTAAAATGTTTTCCATGTGGCTTTTTTGACGGTGCTGCTGCAAATAATATAGGAGGATCAGGTTATGTGATTTATATCAATGATTCTCATCACTTTAGCATATCGATGGGATGTGGTAGAAGTTCGAATATGAGAGCAGAGTTATTGGCATGCTGGGCACTACTTAGAGTTGGATTATTGATGGGTATCCCTCTTCAGTTGATTTATGGGGATTCAAATGTTATTATCTCATGGCTTAATAGTTCTTCTGCACTTGATGTTCACTCTCTGATGCACTGGTGTTGTGATATAAGACATATGCTTCAAATGGCCCCGACGATCATCTTTAAACATACTTATCGTGAGCATAACAGGCTGGCAGATGCACTTTCCAAACTTGGCCTGAATTTGGATATGGGAGTTATTTCTTATACAGAATCTCTGGATGGTTTGATTGTGAATCAAGGCAATCTATCTCTCTTTTGAGTAGCTGATTATCTTTTTTGTTTTAGCATGTTTTTTTGCTGTTGGCTGATATCTCATTCAGTACTATGTAAAGTCCTTCTTGCCAGCACACTTTGCTCTAATATGTATGGTTAAAGTTCATCTCCGATGATTTCTCAGTTCTTTCTGACCTGTTATTACAGGGATGATGAGAAAAGTCTGCGACGAACAGACTTTATCTTTTGTAGTTGTTGTTATGTTTTGGTCATTTATTTTTATCGTTGCTGGAACTGTGATCAGACAGTTATTATGCTGATTTGTAAAAGATGTCTTTTGATTCATAATGAATAACAAAGACTGGTATTTTTTCCTCTGAAAAAAAAAAAATTTCCACCAGAGGAAGATATTTCTCCTAATGGGTCTGTTGATCCATAACATACATCCTAAGCATGTCCTCCATCACCTGATTTACCCTTTGGGTTTTCCCAACTATCTCAGGGTGATAACATGAGATTAAGTTCAATTGTGTCCCTAATGTTGACTGTATGCTTGTCCAAAATCTGGAAGTAAACTTAGGGTCTTTGTCAGAGATTATCTTCTTTGGAATTCTGTGAAGATGCACAATTTCACTTATAAATACCATTGCCAGATCCGCGACATCATAAGTGTTTCTTACTGGTATGAAATGTGCACTCTTGGTTAACTTATCAACTACTGCTAGGATGATATTATGTATCAGAGATGTGAGAGGAAACCCTACCACGAAGTCCATGGAAATGACCTCCCACTTAGACATAGGAATATGATGTAGCTGTAAGAGACCAGCTGGGTGGTGATGGTCAACTTTAAATTGTTGACATTCCAAACACTTAGAAACAAAATTCACTACATCACTCTTCTTACCTCACCAAAAGAAGAGCTTCTTCATGTCTGCATACATCTTCTTCACTCTCGGATGTGCAAAGTAATGTGCTCTATGGGCTTCTCTAAGGATAGTTTTCTTGATATCCCCTTCCTCAGGAATATACATCCTCCCTTGATATTGTAACAATCCATCGATCTACAGATGGAATCCTTCATACTTAGACTCTGTTTTTTTTCCACTCTGAATTGTTGACGTTAACTTCAAATACCAACTATCCCCCAAAAGTTGTCTTAATACTCTCTCCTTTAAATCAACTTTTAAGGGAAAGGAGAAAAGTCTTGGTCTTTTGCTTAGGGCATCTGGCACTACATTCTCATTCCCCTTGATGTATGAAATAACAAAATCATACTCACTTGTAAACTCACTCCACCTTCTCTACGTGGCATTCAAATCCCTTTGTGTAAACATACATTGCAAGCTATGGTGGTCCATTTGAAGTGTGAAGCTCCTCTTAATGAGGTAGTGCCTCCACATTTTTAGTGCCAACATTACTGGTGCCAACTCTAAGTCATGTGTTGCATACTGCTCCTCATGAGGTTTTAACTTACGAGATGCATAAGCTATTACCCCACCTTCCTACATTAGAACTGCTCCTAACCCTTGCTTTGAGGCATCAGTGCATACCATGAAGTATTTATCCATGTCTGGTACCTGTAGGATTGGTGCACTTGTTAATAATCTCTTCAACTCTGTAAAAGCGACATCACATTGACTAATCCACTCATACCGAGTTCCCTTGCACTACAAGGTGGTGATGTGTTTCATAATCTTAGAAAATCCTTCCAAAAATATTTGGTAATAACCTACTAAACCCATGAAGCTTCATACTCAATATGAATTCTTCGGTATTGACCAATCCTTAGTGGCCTTCACCTTCTCGTAGTCTACTGAGATCCCCTCCCCATAGATAATATGTCCCAAGTAATGAATCTCCTTCTGGAAGAAATAACACTTTGAGAATTTTCCATTTAGCTTATGTTCTCTTAAGCATGACAATACTAGTCGTAAGTGTTCCTCATGCTCCTCGTTCTTAGAGTAAATAAGAATATCATCTAAGAATACCCGCACAAAGCGCTCCAAGTAATTTTGAAAAACATGATTCATGAGGCTCATGAATACATCTAGTGCATTGGTTAAACCAAATGGCACTACTATGAACTTGTAATGCCCAAGTAGAAACCGAAAAGCAGTTTTAGGAATGTCACCTTTGATCCTCAACTGATGATACCTCGATCACAAATCTATCTTAGAGAAGATTGATGCTCCTTTCATCTAATCAAAGAGATCACCGATCCTAGGTATAGGGTACCTATTCTTCACTGTGGCTTTATTCAAATCCCTGTAATCAATGCATAATCACAAAGATCCATTGTTCTTCTTAACGAAGATAACTCGTGCACCCCATTGTGAGATACCGAGTCTAATTACCCCCTGGTCTAGCAGTTCCTTCAACTATATCTGCAACTCAAAAAGTTATGGTGTCGTCATTTTGTAAGGAGTCTTCGAGATTGGTTTTGAACCGAGTTTCAGTTTGATCGTGAAATCGACCTCTCTTTCTGGAGGTAACCCTAGAAATTATTTTGGAAAGACATCCTTGAAATCAGATAGTGTTGGGTACAAGTTCAAAGAAGGCCCTTTACTGTCACTAACTGGCTCTACGACAAATAATTGACATCCTTATCTTAGGCTCCGCTTAGATTTCATCGTAGAGATGAAATAGAGGGACACCTTCCTATTCAAACCCTAGATTTGAATTGTCCTTCCTTCGTCATCGAGGCACAACACTTTCTTTGC
This sequence comes from Pseudotsuga menziesii, assembly GCA_001517045.1. Taxonomy (NCBI): domain Eukaryota; kingdom Viridiplantae; phylum Streptophyta; class Pinopsida; order Pinales; family Pinaceae; genus Pseudotsuga; species Pseudotsuga menziesii. The sequence goes on along the minus strand of LPNX011217909.1, from coordinate 14,771 downwards.
ATAACAGCCTAAGAAATATATATGGCCTTCCATCCAATCTATACCGATAATGAGGTTAGAGGTCTCCAAATTGGTGACATCAACATTCAATTAGTGGTGCACACTCCTAAGTCAACTTGACACCCCCTTACCTTAAGACCCATTGCTTGTTTAACTATCGAAGCCATCTCAACCAATTCGAAATCATCATGCTTGTAGGATTCCAACCCACATTTATCTAATGCCATATGGTGAAATGAAACTATTAGTTGCACCCGAATCAATTAAGATTTTAAGTTTGACATTGATTACATTACCAGTGGATTCCACTACAGTAGCGTGATGTTCTGCTTGGCAATTTTGAACTGTTGCATGGATTCAATTATTGTTACCTAAATTTCCCATGGGTGCTTTTCCTTCCCTGCTCATGTTGCTTGAATGACCCCTTGGACATTCCTTTTGGAAATGAGGACCCCCACATCCCCAACATGAGAGGTTGGGCGAGGCTTGCATGTTGCTGGGAGGAGTCCTTTGAGATGAGTTCCTTCTCTTAGATCCTCTGAAACCCCTTGAACCTTTGTAGGAACTTCCCTATGTCGGCCCTGGGTTCCCATAGGTTGTTGACGAAGTCTGTGGCATTGAGTTAACTGAAGTATTACCCCTTGGGGTGAACCTGCTGCCATAAGGAGGAGGTCTAGATTGTCCTCCTTTGAAGTAAGGTCGTGAGGCCTTCCCTGGAACATATTGATTGAATCCTATCAACTTGCTACCTCCCCTTACATCTGACACATCCTCTGCATAGAGAGCATACTCAAATACCATGGCGACTGAAGTTGGCTTCTACATTCTTACAGAAGCCACGATCTCAAAGTTAATACCATATGTTTCGCTCTACCCGATGTTCGTCCGAATCCAGGTAAGGTACATATTTTACTACTTTCATGAACCTTGCTTCATACTCCCCTATAGTCATGTTTCCCTGCACTAATGCATGAAATGCACCTGCTTGTTGTTCCTTGTAATAAGCCTGCAAGTATTTCATATTGAACCTCTCCTCAAATAATTCCCAAGAAATAGAAAGAGGAGTAAGGTGCAACTGCTTTTCTAGATCCTACCACCAATTAAGAGCGTCACCCTTAAGCTGAAAGATGGCCATTCTTGCTTTGGAATTGGAGGTATACTCATTCAATGCAAAGCACATTTTCATGCTTTCCAACCATGCTTCGACATGCTTACCGACTTGTCCTCTTGAAAACTCAGGAATCTTCATCTTTTGCAACTCTCTCAAGATGTCTTGAAGCGATTCTTTCCTTGGGCCCTGTTCCCTCTCAGAGTTCTCTGGACTCACCTGGTGGTTTTGACATTTGCGCCCCTTTTCGATTTCCTATTCAATGTGGTCATAATAGTTTCCAAGGATCTCAGTATGATCTCCATTTCGGGAGTGGAGGTTGTCCTTGGCGGTGTCGATGGTGGCAATGGTTGTGGCGACGATGGCGGTCTACCTCGACCTGTGCATGTTCCAACCATGATTGATCCTGTATCCGTTCAAAAAAAACATCATATGATTAGTATTTTAAAGAGTGTGCTGGTTGATTCTAAAAGAGGTGCGTTTTACAAAAGAGCTACAGTTCTAGGCATTTCGATCAAGCCATCTTGAGGCCACCTGGTCCTAAATTTACTATTCAATGTTTTATAGACTAAGACGTACCAACTCGGCATGGCTCGATAACTCGTAGGATTTTATTTAAATTGTCGTTATACTATAATTTTCATTTTAATCTTAATTTACGTGCTACAATATAAAGTTTAACATCTAATATTGATCACTAAATATTATTCCTAACATTGAATCTTAGGTAAACATTTAATGTTTAACACTAAAGTCTAAATGTAACATTTAATATTACATTAATATATTTAATTAATCTAACATCTAAATTAAGCATAATCTTTATTTCAAATTAATTAAAAATAAACATCTAATTAAAACAAATAATTTATAAATTAATTATAACATCCAATTTAAATAATTAAATTACAAACTATTTTTCAATATCTAATTTAAATAAGCATAATCTTTATTTATTGTGGCACAGTGGTGCTCTTGGAACAAACTTGTTCAACTCCTGAAGGCATGATGCATGAGGGTTTAACAATCGGGTCCATGATGGTACTTGCATGACGCTGAGGTGGTGCGTTGAATCGATTACCGGGTGATATCTTCTTATAGCTTCCTTCCTTCTGCACAAATGATGATATGGAAATGAGTGAAAACTGAACAACTTCCATTGTCAGTGGCTATACTTCATGTTGCATTTACGTTTACTATCAAATCTCATATAGTTGATAAAGTAAACATAACCTAGCCATAAGTTGAACCTAGCACTTAACAATTAATTTGGCAAACAACCCAGCATCAATTCAGGCCAAGAATCCAAATTTCTGAACTAATTACAATTGCAGGTTATTCAGACTTTCATTCGCATTCGGACGGTCATTCAGACTACCAAACGCACCATGAAAATCGTTAGTTTTCCTACATGGAAGCATTCATGGCACAATCAGAAAAGTGGGTTTTGTTGCTTACCTGAGTCACATAACCCACGTCCTCTTGCACGAACCGAGATGATCTCCAGCCTTCCAAGAATCTTGGGGCTCTATTGCTCAAATGGAGGAAGCCGTTTTTGAACTATTTATGAAATTGCATCTTCTTTGTTCCAGATCGTAACAAGACTGTACCATGCATTAAGATAGTCTTTTTTTACAGGGGTTGACCACTGAAAGGGTCGACCCTCTCTCTGTTCTTCAATCATTATATAATGAAGCGTTAAGCTATGTAAAAGGGGGACTGTAAAAGTATGGACTTTGATAATATTGAATTGGTGCTCTGTTCCTATTCCATTTGTTTTATGTTTCTATTTAACCAGTGATTGCATAATTCGTAGCAGTGGACCACTGTTCTATGGGATGGCCCTTTAGTTGCAGTGTGTTGTGTTGTGTATTTCGTTTACATTTCCAGATAAATCAGTGTGTTTTATTTACTGTTGCTGTGTATAAATGTTTTACAAGTTCTGAATTGTGTCATCGCAGTATATATCCTTTGTATGACTGTGATATAAACGTTTTGTTTCTGCTCTTGCAAATTTCATATTTACATGAATATATAGTTTGTATGTGACAAGATATCAGTGCGTTATTTCATTTCTGTCTTTGCATAATTTCTCTTAACTTAGATAGGTTTTGTATTTAAATCATTCTCAACATTTACAACAGATTTCAATTGATGCATATCTGATTTATGGATAGTTTGCTATAGTTCCATTTGAAGAAATGATTACATTTCATTCCATCGAAATACTGTGCGCAGAACGTAGAATTAGCTCTTGCTTCTAGTACAAGCAATCTAGTTTCCTTATTTCAATGTACACCAGTTTACAATAGATCCTTTTACGCTTTAGTTAACAAGATAGTTTAGGTCTGTTATAGCTTCAGTTCTCTTTAGAAACATAGTACTTTTGCTTCGATTTTGATGCTTAATAAATAGATTAGTCTGCAGTTCGAATTCTTCAGTAGAATAGGATTTGAAGTTAGTAACATAGTATTGTTAGTCATTGGTTTTGATATTGTAGACAATACCATATCATTCCTTTCTTCTGTTATTGGATAATTAGTAAAATAATTAGTTTTTAGAAGACTTTGATTTCCTGTCAGAGTAAAGTTAGAGTTAGAGATCTAGGATATAATTTTATATGTTTTTCTAGTTAGTGATTACATTTCATATTTGAAGCAATGTTGTGGTTTTGAAGTTCATAGATTAATCCTCTTTCAAAATAGAAGGGTTGTCTAGAATAGGAATTGAATTATGTACCTTAGATTAAGAATGCTTAATTTCCTTTAAGATAACTATACCTACCAATAGATAGATTAAGGATCTAGCTCGTGAGATATGATCACCCCGTGATGGGCTTCTTTCCTAGGTGTTGAGCTATCTCAGTTTATGTGTATTTCTTTTTAAGTGTATTATTGAATTTAGGTTAGGTTGGCCTATATTAGTTTAGGCTTTAGCCTTGCACATACTGTGCTGGCACCTCTAAGCTTAGAAGCCCCCGGGTTGACAATTTAATGTTGAAATAGATAGTATATATTTTACTTGACAATAGTTAGGCTTAGGGTTTGCTGAGTTATCATGTGAACCCATGTTTTTATTTTGGAAACTTCAACTTGACACACAGTGCATAAGTTGTTGGACGAGCATTCCACAACAATTTCTTTAATATTATTACTTTGGAGACCACTATGACCTATTCTTACGGCCGAGCCTTGCCAATACTATTCAAGAATTAGAACCAACTACCTAGGAATAGAAATAAATAGAACCCTACCCACCTTGAGTTTACTCCTAATACTTGCTACCCACCTTTTTATCTTTACCTTTAATTGCTGCAACTTGGCTTGTGACGAGAACCATGACTTATTTCATATTAGATCAACTACAACTGTAGTTAGGGGCATTTGAATGGGATGAGTTAGATAACAGTGAACAACACCAGATGAGAGATAAGTTTGCTTATATCGTGAGATGCAGGCGACATGCTTTGCTTACACCACATGCAAGTCAAACGGGAAGGAAGTGATTTTTCCAACGGGGGTGAATATCCTTATTGGGAACAAGATAACTATATATACCCACCCACATAATTATTGCAAGCTATATATTATTACTACATTCATTCTGCCATTACGGTTGGGAATTAGTTCCATTACAGGAGTATGTTTCGAGCAATCCATCCCCATTCATAATATTATCTCGGGTATTTATTTGCTTAATAATAATTTTTATTGTATATTTTTATATTTTTTATCTTAAGTATTTTAGATTGCATTAGCTGGCATTAAAACTCTTAGGTATGTTGTAGGAAATAGATAGATATAACACCCGACAACTCCTATATTTTCTATTAAGGGTAAGTAAATTATGTCATATCACCACCCATACTTGTCATGTTGTACATTGATTCTCTGAATTCCAACTTTCTCTTTAACTCCAACAATTTATTACGATCGCTAATACAGAGGAAAATAAAAATCAAGAATTGTTCCACTTGGATCCTTGCAAAGGGATGCATGTAATTGTTTGCCATTTTTTTTTGACAAAAACGGTTATGGATTGAATTAAACGAGCAGTGGTGTAACCACTGAAAAGAAATCTACAAAGTTCAAACTGCTTTTGAAAGACAGCTGTAAAAAATCTGAGCTACTGGCTTTACAAAATTTAAGTCGGGAACTCTTTCATGGTGCCAGAGTGGCTTCGCGTCATTACAGGTTGCCTTGATTGGGGGGGCTTCTTCTTCTTTGAGACTTTCATCCATTCTTTGGTGTTTTCTTGGTCTTTACTTGCTGCTTGACTAACTTGAGAAGAATTTAAAGAGTCTTCTTCGTCTGCTTGATTTGCCCAACTTGTAGCAGTAGGCATATTTGATGGCTCCACGGTTTCCTCAGAAGGGAGGGATTATGTGGGGTCCTGAACTGGTTCACTATTGTTTTCATCCGATGGAGTTTCCTTCGGAGGGTGAGAAGGGATGCTGTTGTTTTCATCTGGGTGAGAAGGGATGCTGCTATTTTCATCCGTTGGAGTTTCTTCTGAGAGATTCGGGTCCTTCCAGATTAACTGGTGATTAGAATTTGCATCGATCCACTAGGTAGGCTTCTGTTGCTTTTTCCTTTCTTTATATTTCTCCGGGAATTTTTCGCAATTGAGGGCTAAGTGCCCTATCTCATAACAAGCTCTACATCTGAAATGGATTTGTTCGTAATCTAACTTTTGAGTCCAAGAATAGCCCTTACCTTCCAGGATGATTTCAGCTTGAAATCCTTTACTGAAATCCATTTCCACACAAATCTGGGCATAGGTGGTGAAGGCAGTCTCAGTTTCTTGACTTTCGCTGTGAAATTTTCCAAGAGAATTCCTAATGGATTGCAAAGACGAGAGACCCCAGAAGTGCAGAGAAAGATTTGGAAGACTAACCCAGACCGAAGCCGAAGAGATAACAGCCTTAGAAGCATCAAAGGATGGGGACCTGGGCTACATGGACAGACCCCACCTGCCCCAGAACCAAGGCCCAGAGTTGAAGATCTAATCTTTGTCTTCAATAGAAACAAAGATTACAATAAAAAACCCTTTTGCACAGGAGCATATGATGGCTCCCTCTTTTAAGAGAGGGTTCCATTCAGAGGAGACCCAAGAGTGTAGATATGATAACCTGGGCTAGAGACCATTAAACCTGCAAACCAAAGCATGAGAGGTGTAGTGCACAGCATGATCCATAGCATCTTGAATGATAGGAATGGTGAGAGCAGGGGCTTCATGCACCACAAGCAGAGGAGGACTGGAACCGAGGTTGCGCTTGACTGTCTCACTGAAAGACACAAGAGGAGCTGCAGCACAAGCCTCCACAGCAGGAGCCATGGAGGAGGGCGAGCAAGGCGGAGAGCTCAGACGTAGAACGGGCTGGGAGCACCTCTGGCCAGAAGTAGAACAGGGAGCAGCCTCCGGCGAGGGGAGAGAAACGAATCCCAATGAGGAACCTGCAACAACCGACGAGGGGGGAACCACAGGGCCGGCCTGGAAAGAAGCCACCGAGGGAATCAGGCCAAGGCCCTCGCGAGAGTCACCAAGACCTCAAACCCTTGCATGCGATCTATTTCAGAATCTATTGGCTCATCGTAATTGTTTGCCATTTTAATGAGCTGTTCTAGTTTTAATTGCTAGAGAAAACTTTATTGGAAACAACAATTATTAACAACTTACACATATGGCCTCGCTCCGAATGAAGTCTTTTGGTCTGGTAAATTAGCTTCTTTGAGATATACAATTTCTAATTTTAGGGTTTTTGCAAATAATTCCTTCTTATTTTGGGTGTGGTATAATTCAACTCCAAATTTGAGCTCAGTAACTAAATTTAGGTTTCTGCAAATAATTCCTATTTTTGTTGTGGTATCTTGTATATTCTATGATTTATTTATTTCTCTCTCTCTGTGTGTGTATTCAGTAGATAGATATATTGCTTCACTTGTAAATACCAACATGTTTTTCAGTTCATAAATTCAACATATAACTGATACTTAGACAATTGAAATATTTATACTAGAAAATCTAACTTAATCTCTGTTTCTATTTGTGCAGGTGGTTAGGTGGTCTATAGAGAGTTTAGAGTGGTAACTACTAAAAATTTCTGTAGACTTTGAATTTCCAGTTTGTTCTAGATGTGAAAAGGCCTCTAAGGTCCAAGTGTTTGAGCCCGTGGCTCTGATACAATGTTGTAGGGCTCCTCCTTAGGAGGAGGCACTAATTCATTTTATTCCTAAACTCTTGATGTAATCCGACTGAGTTAGAGTTTATTGAATAAAATAGAGGTTTTTACAGGATCTTCACATATATTTCTATTTGCACTATCTACGAGTTAATATAGTTTAACAACATAAACATGCATATAAACTTAGAATTTCCATTCATTTTAGCTAGTCATTTAAACACTTAAATACGACATCAAATAAAAAATAACAATAGTAAATCTAACTAAGTCGATTACTTGTATTTGGAAGGGTGTAGTAGATCTTTTAGTTCTTGTAGCTCCTGCAAGTCTCCTTAGGTCCCCTTAGCTACAAAAAAAAGATGAGTCCACCTTGCCAACCAACTATTACGTTGCTGGCCCTAGGAAATCGACGAATTTCCTAGCCCCTGAGCCCACAAACTGATAATCCAAATAGCGACTTTCCTTAGTTCCAAAAATCCCTTCAATCCCTGGTGTAGTTTCTTTCTTCTATGAGTTTCCCACCTCCTCAAATTCTCGAGTTAACCCCCTCCTTGGAACATTAGAGGGATTTTGAGGTCTCACTGTGGGCCTCCTAACAAAAATAATAAAATAATAGTTAAAATAATAAAATAATATTTATTAATTTTGGAGGAAGAAAGAAAAAGCTACTTTTGGTGTTCGTATTTTCGACATATCTCCCTGTGTTTTTGCTCAAATTTCGATCGGGAGAGCTCGTTTGATGCGGAATTTGATTCTGCATCCAATGATTACCCACACTGCATTCTTTTGATGGACCCCGCTACCCTAAAAACAAGAAATACCTGAAAAATGTGATGATGTATTTCTCGTTTTTGGGGTAGCGGGGTCTGTCAAAAGTATGCAGTGTACGGTACTCGTTGGATGCAGAATCAAATTCCGCATCCAACAAGCTCTCCCGATTGAAATTTGAGTAAAAACATAGGGAGATATGTCGAAAATAGGAACAAAAAAAGTAGTTTTTTATGACAAATATGTCAATTCAACCATTATGGTTGACTCATTTTATTGAAATTCTATTGGTTCTTGAATTCCAACTCACAAGAAATTATTGTTGGCACGTTTTCTTGTAAGGCCCATTTTAGACCCCAAATTTCCTCTAATGATTCCTCCTTTCTCATAAAATTACTCGGTCATATTCTCTGGAAAATCCAAAACCAACCCCCTCCTAGTCTTGTAAAACTCTCCTACATACCCTTTCCTCCTCTAGAATCCTTAAGGCTTACTCCACCGCCTCCCTCTCATTTCTTGGACCCCTCCATCAACCAAATCACCTGACTTTGTTTATTCTTACAAGTTACCAATTAAATAAAATATTATTTTAATAATGGTCCTCTCTTGAGCAATCCAACCTCTTCAGGTAAATTTAATTTTGTTAGGTGAGTCGGTTGCCCATTTATTGGTTAGTTATTGGTAGGTTCTGCTGGGTTTTTACGAGGCGGTGGGTTAATTACCCATCCACTCATCATCTCAAATATTTATGAGGTTAAATACATATAAATTTAAGATTCTTGCTATTGCCCTTTCAAGGCTTGAAGCGTTGTTCTTATATTAATTAAAAAAAATCAAATTTTAGTTCCGTTGTCTTTTATAGATGTAATTAAAAAATGTAACTTTTAATGATTCTTACCTTAACTCCTATGGTATCTTTGATAATTTTAGTAACCCATTTTATTTGATAAACAAGATTCAATCAATTCCTTTTATAATTAGTTAACTTACTAATTAAACAATTTCACTTATTCACTTGTGGTCCTTGGTAATGGATAGATTATTATGATTGATATTAATTTAATAATAATAATAATAATAATAATAATTAATAATGGTAATAATAATAATTATTTAATGGTGAATAATAATAACAACCTTTATTTGTTTAATTGATAAGTATTTTAGTATAATCAAAGTATCTTTGTACTAATCAGCCCTTAATGGGTTGATTAATCACGATGAACAATTAAACAATACAATTCTCTAACTTTAATGTTTTATCTACACCACTTCACATTGACCACACTTATCTTAATTGTTTGTTCTAGCGTTTACATACATAACGAATTCACTTATTTTATATAATGGAAACTTAACCATTCATTACTTAAGTTAGTTAACGTATCCTTAACTGAGTGATCTACAACATTTTACACCACTATTTAAGCATGACAGCTATGTTGTATACCGATACTATTGTGTATGTACAATGTGTGCATGCGTGGCCAACGTATTTATAGATAAGATATGCAATATAAGCAAACACCATCCCTCCTATGCATATCTGCTAACTAATAATAGTAACCCCCCATGCAAAAACAACACACACACATATATACTTTAACATTCTCAGTTATTTAACAATTAATCCCTTTTATGGTTTCATATCCTTATCCTTATGTTCTTATTAACTTAACGAGTCAAACAAGATGGGTACCTACTACCACTAACTTGGCATCAAGAAATACCCAGTTCTCAACGATACTAACTAACACATCCTCCCATCCTAACTTATGTTTGCATTCTCTCTATCCTTCTTTTGTCAGTAAAGAAGTGGATGTCAGCTTCACCGACCTGACCACATAAAGAACCTGTGAGTGGTAGTGTCAACTGAATAGCGGACCTAGCCTCCCGTATCAAGTATCAGACCATCGTCAGCACAACAACATGGGGAACATGTCTCAGCACGACCTTCCCACGACCCCAGGTATCATAGTAACATAGGGTGGGAAATACATCCATCCCTATCAACATACTGGCTCTATACCCCACCAATTCATACTCTGCTGCTATCAGGATTATTGGATTGTCATCGTATCATCACTTTTGGTTTCTAAGGTTTACTTGTAACACGTTCTTATTCCACATACAATATCAAGTATTCGGCTATCACATAGCCCTAGTGTCCCGTGGGTTAGTATTTCAAAAAATACACATTTATAACAAGTAATTCCATTTGATAATCAATTGATCCACATAATCATCCTCATGATTCTTTCATGTAACAATTTAATTCATCATATGTACACACGACATATAATAATTCAATTGATCATATCGTAAAATGGTATCTACGTACCGCATCATATATTTCACATTTTATCAATAAAAACATCTAAACATTTACTCTCATCGTAAAAGAAAGGAATCCCATGATAATAATAACATTGTAACCGCATAAACATAGCAACACAATAATCATGATGACATCATAAGCATAGTAACATCATAATCATATTGTCATAATAAACCTAGTAACATCATAATATCGATCAATCATGTCGTAAATAAAATTTCACTCAATCGAGTTGAGTCCAAAAAAAATAAGCAAATAAAATGTAGTAGGTATGGCTAGTCAAAATATGGAACGATACAACTTTCATATTGTTAAATTACGTATTTGATATTATTAAATTTAAAATACTGAATAAGAATAATAATTCTAATAATATGATTATATAGTATCATATGGTTTAACCAAACATAGAACCATTTGTTTATATAGAGGTGATATATATTTTGTCTTCTTTTAGATTTAAATCTATTATTTTTAAAGAAGAAATACATTTCAACTTTGGATCGCGCTGCACATATCTCATTCCTGTACCGTGATTTGAACCTATAATTACAAAAGAGAAAACACATCATTTAATTGTTGGGCCACTCAAACTACATACTTAAGCTGACTAGATATGAAAACTTTTTTAGTTTAGTGAGTCTATTTTTAGTGTAGACTTTGACAAAAGGTATGAAGAATGTTTGCTAAGAGTTGAATTTATGTCATAGACCTAAAAGTGATATGTGGAATTTTTACGCCGTTAGGCGTTTCTCTCCGAAGAAGTTCAGAAAACCACTGTTCACTTTCGTCTATGGAACCAATCGGATTTTGATGCTTGTTTCTCGTTTGCCTGTTGGGTTTTTGGTTTACCCGCTGTTTCCTGCAGTTTTCCACCGCCTCGGACAATGCTTGCTCGTGAAGTTTCCCTTGCCTGGCCAATTTCCAGAATTGTTTTCGTGGTCGTTCTTGGTATGGGCACGGCAGGACATGGCTGTGGTGGAGGTGCCCAGGCTTGGAAAAGATGCTGCTGCCAAAGCCATCCGCAGCAAAGCCATCAAGGATTGGGGGCAGCCCAAGTCGAAGACAACTCATGACGTTTTCTGTATTTTTTCCCCTGGTCGCTGGTCGCCTGTGGTGGTTTCTGATCGTCGCAGAAAGGGTTTGTCAAAAGCTGGAGTCTTATATACTTCAAACGCTTCACATTCACATTTTCCGTGTTCCGGAACTTTCCTTCCAACCTCCAATTCCTCTGACAATGCGTGCTCCTGAAATTTTGCTTTGCGTGTTCCTGAAGTTTACCCAACCTCGCCGATTTGCATCAAATCCCCCAGAGTTGTCTTCCAACGAGGAAATACAATGGGAACTGTATTCGATCGCTGCAGCTAGCTCGGCTCCATGGAGTCTTGTACTGAGCTTTTCATTAGTCGAAGAATAAGCTTCAACGACTCTTAGTTAGAAGAGCTGCCAAGTTTGGAAACATTGGGATCTTTGGAGGTGTTGCTGACAAACAGATGTGTAATACATGATTTTACATTGGCATTTTCATATCCTGATCTGAGGCTTTTAGTTTAATAAATCCCTTATTAAAAACACTATTTTTAATTGCTGTGAATGAAGGTCAAGTGCTACTTTATTGGTATAACATCAAATCTCTGCAGTTGAAATGGCTTAGACAGCAGATAGGGCTTGTGAGCCCAGAACCGGCATTGTTTGCAACAAGCATTAAGGAAAACATGCCATTGGGAAGAGAGGATGCAAGCCAAGTGGAAATGGAGGAAGCAGCCAGAGTTGCAAATGCACATTCTTTTATCACAAAGCTTCCTGACGGCTACAACACACAGGTATGCTGCTAGCTGTAATAGTTAGATCTTTTGCTGCATTTCAGTCTTCCCCTCCCTCTCAATCACATATGCGTGCTTTCGTGAATAAAACTACTGAATTGAAACTCCACGCGTCTTGTAAAAATCTGTGTTTTAGAAGCGTTGTATTAATTATTTTGTTTTTTGCTTCCTTTTAATTAATGTTAGTCATAAGAT
>LPNX011217893.1:892-31584 GCA_001517045.1 Pseudotsuga menziesii | reverse complement strand
GATAGATTTGGGATCAGCTTTTTACACCTATGGGGGATTTGCTTATTTTTAGTAAGCCTGCTTTATGCTAGATTCGAATTGATCCTCATGCATTCGAATCCCTTATGTATTTTATTTATAAAGAAACCTATTATTATACAGGTTTGGCTATTGTACACTGATTTAATATGGTTTAGTGTTCAACTACAATTTCAGTCTCTTTTGTGAGTGATTTTGCATGATCAATTGTTAATTGTTGTGAGTAAAATTAATCTATCACTGGGTTCAATTTCCACATGGTATCAGAGCCATTGTAGATTGTTTTCTCTCCTCCAAAAATTTTTTGTAGGTTCGACATCAGTGACTGGGAGCCTTCTACTGACAGCCGGGACAGATTTTCTAAGCTATGGACCAATCATAGAAAACTATCTTGACTCCCTTCAATTTATTTGAATGGAAAGCAGAGATGGAGATATTGTTGAGAGCAAAAGGCCTCTACAGGGTGACTATGGCAAGAGAAGCAGAGCCCAATGCAGCTGCAGAGAAGATAAAATGGCACAACATGAGGGATGAGGCTTATGGCCTCCTGTGTTTGAGTATTTCCAGAGACCTCCTTTTCCATCTTGATTGATTGACATCACCGAATGAAGTATGGGAGAATATTGCTGATCTTTTTGGAAATACAGATGAGATGAGGGGACATCAAATCGAAAATGAGCTAATTTCTTTGAGTCCAACGAGATTTGAATCCCTACAGCTATATTTATCCAAGTTCAAAGCACTAGTTTTGCAGCTGAAACAGTGTGGGATCGAAAAGAAAGATGATCAGCTCATCCTAGCCATCCTCTCAAAGATAGGCCTTGACTATTCAGTGTTTTTTTTGACCTTCTATGCCACAAAACTGACAGCTCGAACCTGGAAGATGCCTAGCCTTACATATTTCATGGAATCTCTCACACAAGAACAGGATAAGCTGGTGATGATGGGAACCATCAAACCATCCAACGATCAAGCTTTGATTGCTGGAGATTTGAAGGTGGATTCAAAAAGCAAAAAGAAAGATAAAAATCCACCTGAGCAAAAGAGAGACAAGAAACAGTCTCTGGAGGAGCCACAAGGTTCCAAGAAGAACTACCAGAAGAAGAAAAATAAAGGTGAAATGAGCAAGTGCGCATACTGCAATAAGGGAAATCGCATTGAAAGCTCTTGTATGAAGAAGCAAATAGACATGCTGACCCAACTCTTGGAGAAGAATGGCATCTCCCTTCCAGACAGCTCAAAGAAGAGAGAAGGAGGATCAAGTTCAGATGACAAAAAGAGAGTTCATGCATTGGTTGCTGGCACATCAAGCTCACCCAGTTTTATCATTGATTCTGGAGCTTCAAGACACATGGTTTCGACCAAGGAGGCATTCTCCTCACTTGACAAATCCAAAGGACCATCTATAGTACTGGGAGATGACTCTCTCACTGAAAGTTTGGGCAAAGGGAGGATTGATCTTGATCATGGTCAGTTCAGCAATGTCTTGTATGTGCCTGGTCTTGCCTCCAACCTCTTGTCAGTGTTCCAAATGACCCACACTGGGTCTCCTAAGAAAGTCATATTCTCCCCTGATGAAGTTGAGATCATGGAGATCTCAAGTGGTAGATTCATTGCAAAAGGAGTTGCAAATCATGCTCAAAAGGTATACATGTTCTCACACTTCCTACCCTACTCAAACCCCTCTGCTCTTCTGATTCATGCTAATGAAGCAAGCAAGATTTGGCATGAAATATTTGGCCACCTAAACTACAAATATATTTCTGATCTTAGTGAAAAAGAGATGGCCATAGGCTTTCCCAAGATAAAATTTTCCAAAGGAGTCTGCCAAGGTTGTATCCTAGGAAAACACCTAGAGCATAAATTTGACAGAGCTAGTCATGAGAGAACCTCTGCACCCCTCGAGCTGATCCATAGTGATGTTGCTGGCCCATTCCCTCATATGTCCATGAGTCAGAACAAATATGCATTGAATTTCATTGATGACTTTTCCAGGTATTGTTGGGTTCACTTCCTGAAACACAAGTCTGAAGTTTTTGGCCTATTCAAAGTCTTTAAGGCTTTCGTTGAAAACCAGTCTGGGAGGAAACTCAAGGCCCTCAGATCTGACAATGGTGGTGAGTATGTCAGGTTTGAGTTTATTAACTATTGTGCAGATGTAGGTATTCATATGTAGCATTCTATCCCTTACACACCATAGCAAAATGGTGTTGCTGAGAGGAAGAACAGATCACTGAAGGAGATGGCAACATGCATGATGGAGGCCAAAAATTTTCCACCAAAGTACTGGGCCGAAGCTATCAACTGTGCAGCCTATTTTCAGAATAGGTTGCCTCACAAAAATCTTGATGGTATGACTCCCTTTGAAGCATGGAGTGAGCACAAGCCAGATGTGACCCATTTCAGGATTTTTGGCTCAAAGGCTTGGGCTAGAATTCCAACAGAGAAGAGGAAGGATTTGTAGCCCCAAATCCAAGAGTGTCTTTTTGTTGGATACTCTGAAGATTCAAAAGGCTACAAACTGATAAATTTGATCACAAACAAAGCCTTCATTAAAAGGTGTGTTCAGCTTGAAGAAGAACCCCTTGCAATAGTGGAAGTTGGAGAAGCCTCTTCTCCACCTGAACCTCAGGAAGTAAGTAAAGAGTTTGTTGAAGATGCTGATTCTGATTTGTATTATGGATATGAGTTTATTACGTACCCTAACAGCCCTACAAGGCCAAAATGGGCAGCCAAGGCACTACATGTAGCAGGAGAGCTAGCTGGGGATCCCAATGACCCAAGGAGGACTAGATCTCAATTTGAGAGTGGTCTGTGCATGAACGATCCTATGGTTGCTGAGAAATGCTATTTGATGGTGGATTCTGATCCTCAAAAATATGAAAAAGCAACAGGAGATCCAAGATGGAAAACAACCATGAAGGAGGAGTTCAGCTCACTCCAGAAGAGCAACACATGGGAGCTAGTGGATCTTCCTCCTGGAAGAAAGTTAGTCCAATGTAAGTGGGTCTATAAGACCAAATTTGCTGCTGATGGTTCACCACTGAAGTAAAATGCCAGATTGGTAGCCAAGGGCTAATCACAGGTTCATGGCATAGATTACAATGAGACCTTTTCCCCGATGGCAAAGATGGATTCCATCAGGCTAGCTTTAGCCATTGCAGCCTCAAGGCAATGGGAGGTACATCACATGGATGTAAAATGTGCCTTATTGAATGGATATATCACTGAAGAGATATATATGTAGCAGCCTCAAGGTTTTGATACTAACCCTTATCTTGTGTGCAGGTTGAGAAAGTCATTGTATGGGCTAAAGCAAGCCCCCAGGGCTTGGTATGCCAAGATCGATAGCTTCTTGCTATCACTGAATTTTGTTCGGTGCAAATCAGATCCAAATGTCTATTTGAAGTTAGTTAATGGTTCATTAATGATCATTTTGTTATATGTTGATGACCTCCTCATTACAGGAAGCTCAAAGGCTGAGATTGCATCCTTAAATGGAGCTATGAACCAAGCCTTCTCCATGACAGATTTGGGGCTCTTAAGTCAATTTTGGGGGCTTGAGATTGCTCAAACCAAAGATGGAATCAAGGTGCACCAGTCCAAATATGCCTTGTACTTGCTGAACAAATTCAGAATGAAGAATTGCAAAGCAAGCAAAACTCCTTTCCTTTTAGGAGTGAAGCTGGAAGAAGCTGATTCTTCACCTATGGTAAACAATACACTGTATAGGCAATTGATTGGATGTTTGTTGTAGCTGAAACATACTATACCTGATATTTGTTATGCAGTAAGTGTGGCTTCTAGATACATGGATTAGCCTCATGAGATCCATTGGAAAGTATCCAAAAGGATCCTTAACTTTGTTTAGGGAACAAGGACACATGGGATCTTCTATAAAGCAAAATCTGATCTTGATTTCATTGGATTTACTGAGAGTGATTGGGTAGGTGATAGCACAGACAAAAATTCCACATCAGGATATGTTTTCATGCTTGCATAAGGGCCAATCAGCTGGTCAAGTAAGAAACAGAGTGCCATTGCACTCTCATCTACAGAAGCAGAGTACAGAGGAGTTGTTAATGCAACAACTCAATGTTTATGGTTGCAGGGTTTACTTGGAGAGTGTGGTTTCGAACCAGAGTACTCAACTACCATCTACTGTGATAACCAGAGTACCATTTGAATCTGCAAAGATCCAGTTCAAAAGCAGAGAACCAGACACATTGAGATCCATATGCACTACATCAGAGAACTTGTGCATGATGGCACCATTCACCTACTCTTCTCTTCATCTCCAGAACAAGTAGCTGATATATTCACCAAAGCATTTTGTGAGAAGACCTTTAGTAATCTCAAATCACTGTTGGGGATTTCTGATCATGCTGTGAAAGCATGAGTGAAGACAAGATTCCAAATTTTGTTTTATAGCCCATGTTTAAGGGAGGATTTTCCCAAGTTGGTTTTGCCTCTTTCCTTGTTTAAATGGACATGCAGTATGTAAAGGGTGACTAAGCCTTGTTGCTAGGCCCTATAATTTTCTGATATATTACTCATAATTCAGGATTAAGGGGGGGTTTTAGAATAATCAACCCATATTTTACCCACTTAGACATTAATTTAATTATTTTTGTCTTATTAGCCCAGTTCATGTGTCCCACCTTGTGCAAGTTGTCTTTTACCTATCCATAGTGGTCAAACTTGCCTTATTTGACTCATGTAGTGCATGGGAAAGCCCAAGGAATCAAATCTACTTTATTCCTGGCCTCCTAGGTGCCCTTATGATTTTTCTGCTTTATTCCTTGCTTTTTCAGTGTTTTAAGGCAAATGGAAAAGCTAGACTAGGTGAGGTGAACTAGTTTTTTGTCCTCTTCATCCTCCACTCTTTTCTCCTTGAAAAAGAATGTATGAGCTACCATTCCACCACTCTTTAGATTTCCTAAGCCATTTTTCCAATTCGTGAGCTCCATGACATATTTGGGATCAACTTTTTACACCTATGGGGGATTTGCTTATTTTTAGTAAGCCTGCTTTATACTAGATTCAAATTGCTCCTCATGCATTCAAATCCCTGATGTATTTTATTTATACAAAAACCTATTATTATACAGGGTTGGCTATTGTACACTGATTTAATACAATTTAGTGTTCAACTCCAATTTCAGTCTCTTTTGTGAGTGATTTTGCATGATCAATTGTTAATTGTTGTGAGTAAAATTAATCTATCACTGGGTTCAATTTCCACAATTATGATATTTATTTATATAACAATAATTTAATTAAATATTTCTAGATTCTATCTTATAAGCAAAGATATTAACATTCATTCATATGAAAAGAATAACAGCTCTGGAAACTGTTCGAGCTCAGTCCAGATTAAAAGATAGAAAATAATGAAATGATTTCATCACTAAACATACATAGAATCTAGACCAGATTGGTTTGACAGTAGGATTTTATTTATATAACTACTCCTACCTTTAGTTTATTATTCGACATATAATAGGGAAGTCATTCTATTATGGAAGAAAGAAACTGTAAGGTATATCAGTAGATACATCTAGTCTAATACTACTCTTTAATTTGTTCTTTACAATAATAGAATTACTGAAACTAAACTACTGTAAAAGGAAAAATAGTTTTAGCTACAAACTCATACAACTGTCAGTAAACATCTTTTCTAAAAATAGGTAAGGAAACAATCTACTATTCTGCAATCTCATCATGCTATCCTTATTTAAATTTCACCCCTGTGCTGGAGTACGGTTTGGTAAACCCAGATGTGGAAAAACATAGTGGGTTATTAATTGTCATCAATTGATTCTATTACTGATAAACTGAAAGCATCTACATCATTAAACCAGTTAAATATTTATATCATAACTACAAACATAACATTCAACCATTCACAGTTATTAAAAGAAGGACAGTTAAGTGACAGAACCCGTTCGAACTTGGACAACAACAGCAATGGGAGGCCGTTCCTCCCTACCAATTCCTGGAGAGCACTCAAACAACGACTCCTCAAGATCCCTGAGCTTGCTCTGGTCTCCCTGGCTGGAACTAGGTGCAGCAGTAATCAAATACCAGTCTTCAAACTCGATATTAATCCAGAACTCATCAATAAGTTCTCCCAGCTAACAAGCTGTAATGAACCAAGTTACTGTAGCATTCCTCTCAAAAAACTTCCTTACTGATTTTCCCTTTTCCCCAACGAAATTCCTAAATAGCATTCTCCTGAATGATTATTCTCTGGAAAATATTTGAGTAACCCCAGCTCTATTCATTGGGTACTTTTTAAAAGATTGCCTAGGTCTTTTTTGGGTTAGTTGTCATTTAATGAGCCACCTGCTCTGATACCACTTTCTTGGGGGATCATGACCCCAAATATGGGGAAGTTGCCACCTGCAACTTAGGAAGTGTTTGAGGATGCCGCCACTTGTATTTTTCCCTCCACCTAGTTCCATCCACTAGTTTGACCAGTAACCTCTTTTTAACAGCTCTCCCATGCTGTTGTCTCCCCAATTTATTTATTAATAATAAAATATTCTGAATTACATTCCACTTCTGTTGACTCTGCTGAGTCATCAGTTCCTACTTAGCATTAAATTCAACATAATGTCTCAGGAATATAATTAAAACAATTAATATTATTTTACAAAATTGGGGTATGTGACATACACACCCCCTCAAAATGTAACATCGTCCTCAATGTTACTTATTCTTGATCCTCTACAACCTCCTGGAATAGATTCGGGTATGCCTCCCGCATATTACTTTCGAGTTCCCAAGTAGCCTCTTCAGGACTAAGGTGCTTCCATTGCACCTTCACCTGTCTAATGGCATGGTTCCGCAGAGTAATTTCCCTCCTCCCGAGGATACAGTCCGGTTCCACCAGAATTTCTCCTTCTGGTTCCACCTGTACAACATTCCAATCAATGACATGAGTAGCATCATGAACATACTTTTTCAAAACAGAAATATGAAAAACATTATGCACTTTCAAGTTAGGTGGTAATGCTAGCTGATATGCAACTTGACCAATTTTGGATAAAACTTCAAATGGACCACAGTAACGTGGTGCTAGTTTTGCACAACTCCCCAGTTTTAGGGAGCTTTTCTTTGGTCTTACCTTTATAAACGTGTGCTCACCCACCTAGAACTCTTTGGTAGTTCTTTTCAAATCTGCTTGGCTCTTTTGCCAATCCTGTGCCACCTTTAAATTTTCCTGCACTTGTTTCACAATTTGTTCCATTTCTTTTAATAATTCAAGTCCTAACACCAATCTATCTACTAAATTATTCCAGGAGATAGGAGTGTTGCATTTACGCCCATACAAAATTTGAAATGGACTAAACTTAGTTGATGAGTGATAGTTATTATTATATGCAAACTTTGCTAAATGCAAGTAGTCCTCCCACTTACCTGGCTGATCCTTAACATACATTCTTAACAGATCTTCCAGCACTCGATTCACTCTTTCAGTCTGTCCGTCAGTCTGAGGATGGAAAGAGGTGCTGAAATTCAGTGTTGTGTTTAATCCCTTAAACAAGGACCTCCAAAAATTCCCTGTAAATTTAGGATCCCTGTCTGAAATAATAACCTTAGTTACTCCATGTAACCTAAAAATCTGCTTTAAAAATATATCATCTATATTGGCATCTTTGTAAGTAGTCTTGGAAGGAATAAAATGTGCTGCTTTACTTAACTTGTCAACCACCACCATAATTGAATCATTTTGATTCTGGTTTCTGGGCAATCCAGTAATAAAATCCAAGCTAATTACTTCCCATTTCCAACTAGGAATAGGCAAAGGTTGCAATAAACCAGCTGGATGCTGGTGTTCAGTTTTCACTTGTTGATAGTCCAAACATCTAAACCACTTATACTATGAAACGATAACTTTATACTAAGAACGAGAACTCTAGCGATAAAAACTATGGTTTTTTCCTAAAAAGCACCAAAAACACCCCCCAAATAGAAAAGTGTTGATACCAGTATACACGGTTTTTTTTTCGGGGTAAAAAATAGTGTCATGGCCTAAACATGCAATACTATGGTTTAAAAAAACCTTGAAATCAACCCCCAAATTGGAAAATGATATTTTTCTTCAAGAGACAAATTACAACTTTTTTGAAACTTACATGTTAAACAAAAAAAATATTTCATAAACAATTTCACCATTCTAACCATTTAAAATCAAACAAATGATGGTGTGAGTCATAATGAAATCATATATTATACCCTACAAGAGCACACTATTCATATAAATGATAAAAAATTCATTTAGAGTTTCAATTACAAACATCGTACTAGAAAACATCTAAAATGTTTCATGTGAAATTATTCAAACTCATCCATGGATTCTAACACCCCATCAGAATCTATATTTTTTGCACATGAACGACTGGATATAATAATAATAAAAACTTAAACCCATAACCCCCTAACACCCCATTACATTACATTCAAAAAAAATTAAACACCCCAACAACATTAGATTTACAAAATTTAAGAAACAGCCCCCTCCATCCTCTAAATGTTAAATGCACAACTCAACTAAGGTCTTGTGGGAATAATCGATCCAACACTAATTTCTTATAGATTGATTTGTTACTTTCCTTTGTTTCCTCGGTGGTGTAAATATATGAGAATAACATCTATCTGTGTTATTAAATGCAATGTTAATATATGTGAGAATAACATCTATCCATGTTATTAAATGGAACTGTGTTTTTTTCCAATTTTTTTTTGGAATATGGTGAATTTATTTAAAGATTTTGTTTAACTAAATCTAAATTTTTTGTTGTTTGTTGGGCAATTTTAAGAACATATATGAAATCATGCAGCTCAAAAAACCCCAATCTCCTTCAATCTCTCTATTTGAAAATTCCTTGAAGTTTTTTACCATAAACGCCCCAAATCAAGCTGAAAATTCAAGCAAAATCATTGCACATTTAAACAAACCTTTTTTTTATTTGGGATGGACATAGATTTTGGATGTTAACTTTTTGTTTCGATGTCAAGAGTTTGTAAACGAAGTCAACATTGAGCCTGAACATAAATGCAAATGGACCGATGCTATTCTGTTGAGAACAAATGATGCGCTCAGTTAAAATTGAACCTTAGCTTACAACAGTCAGCTCCTGGTGGAAATATTTTAGGATCACAATACCAAATCGCATGGAGATTTCCAACATAGTTTGTTGAATGCATGGGAGAATTCGAATCTCACCAGTGAATATTAATAAATACCCGAGATGTCAATAATGTTGCAATTGGCACAGTAAAGAGAGATTGGAGCCGAGTTCTTTCAGATGACATGGATAGCGTCCTTTACAAGATAACAGAGATTCTGCCAAATTCTAAGGCTGAAATCATGAAGAGTTGGTACATATTCATTGCAAGAATAACCCCAAATAATTGTTGTGGTTTGGTAATTTCAGGAGAAAATTGATGCTCTTAAATTAAACTACTGTACTGAGTCACTCTACCATATTACTCTACGTCGAGAGATACCATATCACCCAAAAGGAACACAACCTCAAATCACGCAAAGAAAACGAAGAGTATTTTTACCAAAAATGTTCCACATTGAAACAATGTTATTATTTTGATACGCGGTAGATTCGTATTCCATTAGAGTAATGTTATTATCTTGATAAGTTGCATATTCCTATTATGATGGACTCTATGAACAGTGGTTATAAAAGATAGAAAACATTGATGAAGGCAAGGAGAAATATAGTAAATATATATAATTGGTGCTTATGTCAAGTACATAACATGTATTTTTGTTTTGTAGGAATACATAGTATTGGGTGGATGTTTAATTAAGTGATAATTTATTTCTTTAAATAATTCGATTTTTGATGGACAATAACTAAGGCTTTAGTGTTTTCCGTTCCATATGACAATTTAAGTGACTCCCCGGTTAGGGCACAAGCTTTGAATTCATGGTATTTACTTGTGGGTATTGACCAAAATTTGGCATGATAGTTCTTTGTGTGAGTAGTTCATACTATTCATAATTCTGTAAGTAGTTCATAATGTTCCTATAGATACTATTCCTATAGGCAGTGCATAAATACATACATAATACCTCTTTCTCCAATCCCCATATCTCTACTTAATACCAATCTCATAAAGAGACTTAATCTCAACATTACCATTCACTAATCTTAACCTAAACCATATATAGATTTCATTATCAGAATCAAAACTCTTAATACATAAAGCAACTAAATAGTTCCCTATTTAGACACTTAACTACTAAAAAAATTACAAATTAAATAAAGATTTATTATTCTTAAAACTAAATATAAACTTCCTTTAAGCTATCAACACTTCTGAACCCTCATCACACTTAAAGATAAAACCTATACTTAAACGCCATAAGCTACATCTCGATGAACAAGGCCTCTTTTGAGGGTTTCCACACGTTATTTTATGATTAATTTTAGATGTTAGATCCTGGTCATCGAAAGGTTATCAGTAGGAGAGGAAAAGGTTGATGCAACGATAGCAAGGCCGGCGGGAGCCGTGAGGGACAATCACCAAAAAAATATGTTCCTTGCACAGCAGGATCTGGTCACAGTCATTAGGTAGCAGAGCTGATAGGTCAAGAATGACATGCTTGCCCAGACTTCAATTTAAAACATTAAAAATTACCTCACGATACAGGAACTTGGAGTTGCTATAAAATGGAAGAATGCTCTCCAATGAGCTAAAACTACAGACAAATTATTACTAGTTATAATTAGCACTCATACAAAGCAGGAAACAAGTAAGATAATAAATAGCATAGAGAAGCTAAACTAATGATTTAACCATTTTAAAATGCCATTAAAATGACAAGAAATGGGGGGAAGATGCAATGTTTGAATTAACCCAATGGAAAAAAAGAAAGCTATCCATTCTCTCCCATATGGCGGCCTCACTTGGTGTCTTTTGGAAAGTTCCTTACTTGCCTTTGCTCCTGATTTTAGCTCCCCAGCTACTTGGAAAGGATTAATTGTTCGAAACGATGGAGAAGAGAAAAGGGAGGAGGGAGCGGAGCTCCCTCCCTTGGTAGCCAAATGTCCGCCCCTTATTGGTGGCGCGATTCTGAGAATCCTACCACGAGTAAGGGGTGGATCTTTGGTTTCCAAGGGAGGGAACTCCGCTCCCTCCTCCCTTTTCTCTTCTCCAACGTTTAGCTAGGCTGCAAGCTAAAACTACAGACAAATGATTAGTAGTTATAAGTATCACTCATAGAAAGAATCAAACAAGTAAGATAATAAATAGCATAGAGAAGCTAAACTAATGATTTAACCATTTAAAAATGCCATTAAAATGCCAAGAAATGGGGGGAAGCAGCAATGTTTGAATTAACCCAATGGAAAAAAAGAAAACTATCCATTCTCTCACGCATGGCAGCCTCACTTGGTGTCTTTTGGCGAGTTCCTTACTTGCCTTTGCTCCTGAGTTTAGCTCCCCAGCTACTTAGAAAGGATTAATTGTTCGAAACGATGGGGAAGAGAAAAGGGAGGAGGGAGCGGAGCTCCGCTCCCTCCTCCCTTTTCTCTTCCCCATCGTTTCGAACAATTAATCAATCGCACCACAAGTAAGGGGTGCATCTTTGGTTGCCAAGGGAGCGGAGCTCCGCTCCCTCCTCCCTTTTCTCTTCTCCATCGTTTCGAACAATTAATCCTTTCCGAGTAGCTGGGGAGCTAAACTCAGGAGCAAAGGCAAGTAAGGCACTCGCCAAAAGACACCAAGTGAGGCCGGCATGCGTGAGAGAATGGATAGTTTTTTTTTTCCATTGGGTTAATTCAAACATTGCTACTTCCCCCCATTTCTTGGCATTTTAATGGCATTTTTAAATGGTTAAATCATTATTTTATCTTCTCTATGATATTTATTATCTTACTTGTTTGCTGCTTTGTATGAGTGCTACTTATAACTACTAATCATGTGTGTGTAGTTTTAGCTGATTGGAGAGCATTCTTCCATTTTATAGCAACAACAAGTTCCTATATCATGAGGTAATTTTTAATGTTTTAAATTGAAGTCTGGGCAAGCACATCATTCCTGACCTACCAGCTCTATTACCTAATGACTGTGACCAAATCCTACTGTGCAAATAACATAATATATAACCGTGCGACCAAGCCAGCGTCTTAGACTGTGTCTTCTCGGACAAAGTATGTTTATTTTTGGTGATTGTCCCTCACGGCTCTCTCCAACCTTGCTATCGTTGCATCAACCTTTTCCTCTCCTGCTGATAACCTTTTGATGACCAATCTCTAACATTTAAAATTAATTATAAAATAACACGTGGAAAACCTCAAAAGAGGCCTTGTTCATCGAGATGTAGCTTCCAGAGTTTAAGTATAGGTTTTATCTTTAAGAGTGATGAGGGTTCGGAAGTGTTGATAGCTTAAAGAAATTTTATATCTATTTTTAAGAATAATAAATCTTTATTTATTTTGTAATTGTTTTAGTAGTTAAGTGTCTAAATAGCAAACTATTTAGTTGCTTTATGTATTAAGAGTTTTGATTCTAATAATGAAATCTATATATGGTTTAGGTTAAGCTTAGTGAATGGTAATGTTGAGATTAAGTCTCTTTATGAGATTGGTATTAAGTAGAGATATGGGGATTGGAGGAAGAGGTATTATGTATGTATTTATGCACTGCCTATAGGAATAGTATCTATAGGAACATTATGAACTACTTAGATAATTATGAATAGTATGAACTAGTCACACAAAGAACTATCATGCCAAATTTTAGTCAATACCCACAAGTAAATACCATGAATTCAAAGCTTGTTCCCTAACCGGGGAGTCACTTAAATTGTCATATGGAAGGGAAAACACTAAAGCCTTAGTTAGTGTCCATCAAAAATCGAATTATTTAAAGAAATAAATTATCACTTAATCAAACATCCACCCAATACTATGTATTCCTACAAAACAAAAATACATGTTATGTACTTGACATAAGCACCAATTATATATATTTATTATATTTCTCCTTGCCTTCATCAATGTTTTCTATCTTTTATAACCACTATTCATAGAGTCCATCACAATAGGAATCTGTAACTTATCAAGATAATAACATTACTCTAATGGAATAAGAATCTACCGTGTATCAAAATAATAACATTGTTTCAATGTGGAACATTTTTGGTACCTATCTTTAAGTACCTCCAAAATCAGTAGGATAGAGACAAGAGTATTGCTTTAAATGTACAAGTACTTCAGAATTAAGGAGAAAGACACAAATGAACATTGCTTAATATGCACACGAATTTCACTTCATTCAATGATTTTTAAATAGAATATTAGAAAATAGAAAATCCTTTGTACACCATATAAATTAATCCAATCCATAAAATATATTTGGCATGCTTGGAGGTGGAATAAGCTCTTCTCATTTTACTATGTGACTCTCCCCCTGAGTTAGCAGAAGCACTACGTAGATTTGAATTTGACTTTGCGCTAAAGAATGCTACTCTCTCGCGAGTGAAGGAAACCATTCACATATGATAGAACTATGCCGAAATAGTTGAACACATCCCATATTGACAAGGTATCGACCTTGTCGTCATTGTCGGATCTAACTATGCAACAATAATGCAAACATAGTGTCGAACAGTTCCTTATCGTCGAATGTAGAGCAATTCCCACAGTAGTGGCACATACCAATGCATGGGGTTGAGAACCCACATCGTTGTGGAGAATGTAATATGTTATTGGAAGTGAAGGACAAGACCCCCATGCACCAAGCCACCGCTCGTGTGAGAACCTTCTATGATGCACACCTACCGTGACAAAACAGGTTGTTGAGGACATGAATATGGTAGAAAAAGAGTGCATGAATGAATGCAATCACTTCGGCTTGAAATATTTCCTATGGTACCCAAAAATCCATGGAAGAAGCCACTGTCAGGTGAATAAGAATCCCAATTTTCTTGAAATCATGGTTCTCACGGAACACTTTTGATGAATAATTCATTTTGGATAGTCGATATTACTTTTTGAATCACGTTAATATAAGTTAAATAGCGTCGGGTGTCGAAATCGCGTGGTTAATGTAGATGCAGTTCAAGGCTATCCATAGGAAAACTCATTGTATCCATAGGTTATATAAGAGGATGAAATCATGATTTGAGCTTTGCGACAAACCATGCGGACACCTCAGATAAAAGAAACCCTTAGTGTAGGATGGTCGGCGAGGATGGCGGCGGGTTGTACAAACGATCCGTAAACTTCCGCTGATATTCCACTGTATTAGTTCGTCACAATGGCTCTTAAGACTTAGTTCATCGTGTTAATTTAATTCCATAAAACATGCGATATAATGGAATGAAAAAGAAATATGTAGAGAAGATACGTACCCAACAACATAAGATATACCCTCGCAAAACCCACAACGGGGAAAAACCTAGCCACAATTGAGGACCATGCCTTGATCTTCAATAGGAAAATGAAAATACAAAGAAAATGGAATTCTCTATGGAATTACCTAGGACTCTGAGGCCAGAATGGCTACTACATGATCTCCTATGTCCTTCTATAATAGCCTCTCTCATGTTGTCCAAGTTCAACTGTAAAACAATGTACAATAACATCGAAAGAATGGAACACTTACTCCTCCCAATGGTCTGATATTTATCATGGGCCGATAGCCATATCTCGTTAATTTTAGCGCTCTCTCGTGCCCCAACGCCTGATTAGGGTTACGGCCCTAGGCCTTCTAGGATACTCTTCAAATTCCACACATGACTAGCTTTGCATGTGTGACAAACGAGAGATGGTGTGGAATCCACCTCGTACCATGGTGGTCAACTGGGTAGGACAACTCGCGGGAGGCATAACTTCTTCATACGGACTTCGATTGAGGCGATTCTTGTGCCATTGGAAAGGTATCGATGTGAAGGATGCAAAGTTTTGGCCCAATTGTTTTTTTTTCCCCAAAAAATGATGTTTAAGACCTCAAAATATCCCTGAAAGGTTTGAGGCGGTTTTTTGACCCCAAATCTAAAGTACGAGACCTCACCATAAAATGGGCCCTGCAAGCCGATCCATCCAATATTTTGAGCGCAAAAGCTCGAACTAGCTGACAATTTATACATTTATCCCTTTTTTATCACAAAAATCCCATAGACAAGCTAAACAGAAAGCGAAGCCAATGGTTTCTATGGTCACGTGGAGGATATTGCAGGGTAGCATGGTGAAGCATGTGACTTTGTATCCCAGTGCATACAAAAGGCGACTGCAACTGCTAGGAAATAATAACACACATAAAATGGAAGGGATGGAAAACCAAGCCTCCTACACACAATCCATTTTAATGTTGCATGAAGAAATGGAGTAACTAGCGGACCCTCGGCTTGAAGGGGAACCAAACCTCCTGTGGAAGTTTACCAGTCGAACCCTAAACAAACAGATCTTTGGCTGCCAAGGGGTGGATCTTTGGTTTTAAAATTTTGTTATATTTTTAAAATTTAATGTGAGGGGTTTAGGGGGTCGGGGACTTTTTTTAATTTTATATTTTAATGTAATATCGATGTAATTTTTTAAATGTACTTTTAAAAATTTTATTGAAACACTTGTGGTGTAGACGTCAAAAGAGCCTCAACCCCTATTAGCAGGGATGTTTGGAACTTGGAACAATTTGGGAATCTTCCATGCATAGAAGAACCAATGGAAGAGGACATTAATGTTCCTCAAGGAAGCCAAGCTTAGAAAATTCCAATTTTGATGAATAATTTGGCCAGCTTGATATTGTTGATTAGTTTCATGTCTTGAAGAAAATGTTAAATTTGACAACTTTTTGATAAGATATATTAGTAATGTTTTGACTTTCAAACTTTATATTTAGAAATAAAATTTCTATATATAACGTTTTTAATATGTTATTTACAAATATGTGGTATAGTTTTTCTTGAATTTATGTGACTCGTTACTTTTTGGAAAATAATATAAAATAATATCATTTTTATACAAAATATCTTTGAAAATCCATTGAAAATGGTTTTCAATGTTTTTATTTCCTAGATTTTTTTACAAATTTGTCAATAAAAATGTCTCATTTTGTCAATAAAAATGCCTTATTTAAAAAAAAATTGCAAAATGTATATGTTTTTCATTATACCTTGCTTCTAAATGGATGTTATTTTGTTACATTTCTAAAAAACAAAATTGAAAATATAAACTAAAATTACTTTACGACAAATATGCTTCAAAGGCCCCAAAAAATGCATGAAAATGAAAATGTGTGATATTGGTATCAACCCTTTTTGAAACAGAGGTAATAATGGCTACTAAAATTAGGAGAGAGAAAAACGAGAACTGTGTTGAGTTCTCGTTTCATAGTATAAGTGGTTTCTAGATATGTATTCAGCTACTTCATATTTCATATTAGGCCAAAAATATTCTTTTCTTAGCATGGTTACAGTCTTTTGGTAACCTGGATGTCATGAGTAAGGTGTTTTATGAACTTCGTCTAAAATCAGCAACTTAACCTTAGGCTCATTAGGCACATACAGTTTGTCTTTAAACATTAAAAATCCATCTTTATTTATACTATAACCTTTTATTAAACTTTCTGTAGGTTCTTCCTTAGCTGTATCTTGTAATTTTTGATAAATTTCATCCTCTTTTACCCCTTCTGTGAGCTGTTCATTTAAATCAGAAGCATAAGTGCTGATTGCTGCTGCAAAGTTCAGCTTTGCATTTCTTCTTAAAGCATCAACCACCTTATTTTATTTTCCTTTTATGTGTTGGATTTCAAAATCGTATTCACTCAAGAAGGCTAACCACCTTGCTTGTCTTGCATTTAAATTGGGCTGATCTAAAAGGTATTTCAGTCCTTTATTATCAGCCATTAAGATAAATTTTCAGCATATTAAGTGATGTTGCCATATTTTTAAGGCATGTATAAGAGCAGCAAGCTCTAAGTCATAAGTTGCATAATTCTTTTCGTGGATCTTTAACTTCATGTACTCATATGCAATGACATGCCCGTCTTGAGTCAGCACACCGCCTAGACCATCATTATAGGCATCTGTGCATACAACGAAATCCTTATTAGGATCTACTATTCTTAGAATAGGTGCACTTGTTAATAAGGTTTTTAATTTCTTAAAACATTCTTCACACTTTAAGTTCCAATCAAATTTCTTGCCTTTCTTTTGCAAAGAAGTGATTGGATTAGCTATTTTTGAAAAGCCTTCAATAAATCTCTGGTAATAACCAGTAATTCCCATGAATGACCTAACGTCTGTTACGTCTTTTGGAACCGGCCAATCTTTGATTGCCCGAATATTTTCAGGATCAACTGAAATCCCTTCCTTAGTCACTACGTGACCTAAGTGCTGGATTTGATCCTTAAAAAAATCACACTTGCTGAACTTCGCAAAGAGTTGTTGCTCTCGCAGCACTTGTAAAACTATCTGTAAGTGTTCCTTATGTTCCGCTTCATTTTTAGAATAAATTAAGATGTCATCGATAAACATGACAACAAATTTATCTAAGTATTTATGCATTATATTATTCATTAGACACATAAAGACAGCTGGGGCGTTGGTAAGCCCAAATGGCATTACGACAAATTCGTAATGTCCATACCTTGTTCTGAAGGTTGTCTTGAAGATGTACTCATCTTTAATTCTTACCTGATGATATCCTAATCTTATGTCTATCTTGGAGAACACCGTAGCTCCACATAGCTGATCAAACAGATCATCTATGTGGGGCAACGGATATCTATTTTTAATAGTCATCTTATTTAGTTGACAGTAATATTTGCATAGTCACATAGTTTCGTCTTTCTTTTTGACAAAGATGACCGGTGCTCCCCAAGGGGACACACTAGGTCGGATATACTTCTTATCTATTAATTCTTTTAACTGTGATTTTAGCTCATTAAGTTCTAAAATATTCATATGATACGAAGCTTTCGAGCTAGGTACCGCACCTGGTACCATCTCGATAGTGAGATCCAGTTCCCTCCTAGGAGGTAATCCTGGAATTTCCTCTGGAAAAACATCAGTAAATTCATTTAAAATAGAAATATCTTTTATTTTTAACTTATCTTTTTTCAGAATTACTTGCCTCATTTGTAATGGTTACAAAATAGGCTTTACACCCTTTCCTGACTTCCCTTTTAAGTTGTAAAGCAGAAATCTACCTAATTACAGTTTTCCTAGGAACACCTTTAACCTTTACTAGTTGTTGATTATTATTTACGCACATAAAGGTTTTATCATAACAGTTTAAAACTACCTTATGCTGCTCTAACCAATCCATACCAATCAGTAAATCATACGAGCCAAGTGGCAAAACATTAAGCTTAACTGTAGTTTTAAAATCATCCATCAGTAAAGCACATTCTTTCACATAACAGGTTACTTTCCTTTTTTCCCCAGTGCCTAATTGAATAACTAGGAATTATCAAACTTTTCAATAGACAAATTACACTTTTCCACTATCTGAGGTGCAATGTAGCTAAGGCTATCCCCTAGATCAATTAAAATGGTTACAGGGGTTTGGTTAACCATACCTTCCACTTCCACCATGGAAGTCTGATAGTCAGCTTGGCGATTCTCCATTGCTGCATTTATTTTGGGCATAGTCCTAGCAAGTTCTCCAACAATCATTTCATCCTGCACAGTGTGAATATTGTTGTTTGACTTTTTCCAATTTGGGCAGACCGAGGCATAGTGCGGGCCATTACATTCCCAGAACTTAACAGGCTCCTTTCGTTCAAAATTCTTAGTGAAATTCCCATGATTGTTTGTAGCTTCCTTGCCTTTAAATTTACTGGAATTATTAGAATTATTAGAAGCACCATTTCTATTTCCATGGAAATTCTTACTGTTAGAATGATTTCTGCTTTTATTATTCTTGAAATTCTTCTGGGGTACAAATTCCTTTTTCTTGAACTCAGGCTGATTACTATTCTTTTTAGCCTTCCAGTTGGCTATACCTTATTTCTTCTTGTTCTGTTCAAAACAGAAGTCTACTTTCCTTGTGGCTTCTTCCAGAGTCTTCGGGTTATCATAATCAATTTTGTCCTTGATGTGATATGGCAGACAGCTGAGAAATCGCTGCACTTTAGGTTTCTCATCAACTAAATAAGGTACATATCTCAGCAAGCTTAAGAATTTACTGTTTAAATCTTTCATAGTCATGGAACCTAACTTCAATTTGTAAAATTATTTAGCTCTTTCTTCATAATATTGTTCGAACATAAATTTCTTCTTGAAGTACCTTTTAAAGGTACTCCAATTAACTTCTTTTTCTTTGATTCCCTTGACTCTTTTCAGATCTTGCCACCATATGTCTGCTTTTCCAGAGAGGTTATAAATTTCCATTCTTGCCTTCAGCTGATTTGAATAGTTGTATATCTGAAAATAATTCCTCATCCTGGATAACCACGACTCTGCTTCCTCCCCTTTTTTGGTCTCTCCGTTGAAAGTTGGGGGATTTATTTTTTTTGACTCCCCGGAAATCTCTTCATATGGTCTATACTTCTTTTTTCTGTCATACAACTCAGCCTCACTACTGTCACTAGTAGTGTAATATCTTTGTTGTTCCCTAAACCCTTCAGATGAGGAACTACTTTTAGATTTTGCCAGTTTCATCTTTTTAGATCCTTTCTGATGGCTAACTTCCTCAGATTCAGATCTTTTGCTCCTCACTTCAGTATGGGATTTTTCCATCAAAATTTGATTCAACTCTTCTCGAGTCTTCAAAATCCTCTCATTGTCCTTCTTGAATGATTCTATTTCAGTCTTCAAATCCTTTATAGTATGCATCAACTCTGAAGAGTGAGCGGTTACCTCTTCTAACATAGGTTCTCTGGACAATTGTCTTGCCTCTGTATTTGGAGACTCCTCCTGAGCATATTCTCCTAGCTTCTCCATCTCTGCCTCTTAAATTCAGAAAAAGAAAGAATTTTTTGTTCTTTACATAAAACAAAGTATAGGTTAGTATACTATTTTTACTATTCTACGGAAACTAGTTGGAATGCATTGAGGCCTAGGATTTGAACCATGCTCTGATACCACATGTCAAAACCCCAAATTTTCCAAAAAATTTAAAATTTTTAACTTTGCATAACATTAACATAAATGCTGATAACTAATCATTTAATTAGTTATATGTTATCTTCTTATTAATTAAATTATATGTTGGATTGTGTTTAATGATAGAACAGTTCTTTTTCAGATTACTGACTTGCTTTCTTTTTTGCGACCACAAGGTGGGATGTCATGCAAAAACTAGGTTTACTTAGCTTTCAAGCTAATGCAGAACATTTTCCTGTTCTTACAGACTACTGGTAAGAAGTTCGGTTGGAAGCTTGTCGAAATTCTAAAGTGTTTATAAATACAAGTACATCGAAACATAAACGTTCAGTAGGAAGATAATTGTTAAACCATTTTCAATACTTGCCGAGGTAAATTCAATAACTGTCCATCTTTTTAGTGGGAGTAACCGTATGATTCTTAAATATTACTGTATTATTTGATACTTAGCATAGATGTCAAGTATAAAAATACTTCAATTAGACTCTTTGCAAATAAAGTAGGAAAAGGCAGAGTTAAAGAATTTACAGTTTATCTTCCAAGTGTACACATACATTTACATTGTAATGTCATTTATAAGGGGTTACGTATTAATGTTTCCAAAACTAAGTTTATTTCTTAGTCAGATAGATGACCTTCTATAACAGGTTTCGATTCTAATACTTTCATATCAAATAAGTGGACATGTACTTAGTGATTACTATCTTAAAAGAATGCAGAACCGAATCATTTATTGGTCTAACATCTACAATGATAAATTCTTAAATGAAGAGTTGTAAAGGTTAGCTCTTATATGTCACCATTGCTTGGTTACGAACCTTTATTCTAGGCAAAACAATATCAAGGTAAATGTTATTATTTTCTTTGTATTACTTTACCAACTTCTATTCTTAGAAAAAAAATACGATAAAACCAAAGGGTTAACATCACTATATGTATACTTACCATGGTTGATTTTGCAAGATCTTTGATATCATCCATTAGTATATTTTATAATTAAAAATATAGAGGTTGAGTAATTACTTGTGTGAGTATTATTCCTACTCAAACATATGTACTATACTTTCTTTCTACAACAATTTACAAAACTTATTTCTTTTAAGATTGTAAGAGTCAAAAGACAACATAGTCATTCACCTAATGGAAAAATCATGCATAAAACAAAATCATAAAGGATTTTACTCTAAAAGAAGACTCTTATAAACCTTCATTTTATACATTCCAAGTTTATACATAAGATCATGTTATGCACTTACTACTCTAGATATAGTATGCTCTTGATCTAATGTTATTAAGTAAAAAAAATCATGTTACAAGTTCTAGATTACAAAGTCAATTATATCCACGATGAATATAGGGTTATATCCTGATTGCGTTGCATGGGTGATAATATAACATAACGTATTGTAATGAATTGCATCGGTGATCAGTTCCAAAGTATAGTTTTATGTGTTAATAAAATTCTTGTTATTATTCTCCAATAATAGGTTGACTTCCGTTGGGATTATAGTATAACCTTGGAGACAAACAAATGATTATCAACACGAGTTCCTCGTGATTTGCTCATGCAAAATATGGAAATATTTCCCACTGTGAGTGAATTATTTGCATGGCGATGTGGCTTCGTGTGAGCCAAGCATCATGGGATTGAAAAGAATCATTTCTAAACCTAGCTCTTTGTCTTCCCTCGCCTTCGGGCACTCGTCCATCTTCTGCGAAAAACTTGGCTGCTCTGTCACCTGTGTAGTGCTGTGATTGTCTTCGGCTTATTACTCCCTGGTTCGCTTATGCAAATGTACCAAAGTGAAGTCCGTTTCATAGTGTTTCTCTATGCCATGTGTTATTGATTCTCCTTTTAGTTTTTCACTGCGTCCGCATCTTAAACTTCAAACCCTTGACTTTATCAGTCCTCACCCTTCTCCTTCAGTTTACCACTACGGAAGTGGTTCCTTCTTTTAGAGTATCGTGGCTTGACTTTCACTATATACTGTGTGTTATTTGGAAAAGAAATAACATCACAGCTTTAGGATTTTACCCTGTCCTCCGAATAGCTGGGGGTGCTCTGCTGTCAGTGGTTGATGAAGTATATTAACGCCGTCTCCTTTTGTAGCTGAATGATAAACCTCTTGCTCATGCTGTCACTGGTCGCGAAATTGTTGGTTAACTAATTTTAAAAGCTGAGGTAAAATATTATTCATTTCTTTTAATGATAAAGCACATTTTCTTGTTTACATAACTCTTTGTCTTTAAAAAAAAAAAAAATCTAACAGCCAGATGTAATAATGGTTTTGCAGATACGACTTGCCTCTCTTCTCTTTTTGCGCAGTGAGTACGGGGTTGCGGTGATAAGAATCCACGGTAAGCCCTGGTTTTTGCATGGCTATTCCATATTGTGAAAACCCTTATGGGGTAAAAAGGGTTGGTCGTTGCGGCCTGTTAGACCCTCATGGATTTTGGGTGTTTTTGGTTTATTACTTTGTTGTTTTTCATAGTTTCATAAGACCTTAGCTTTACTGCAGGGTTCTCCGGCTTCGGCCGTGAGTGTACATTTTGTTTTGAATATACTAATATGTTTGAGTAAAGAACAAGCTGTAAGCCTCCTTATGTAATTTCTCATTACAGCTGTGAGTTATTATTACTGAACTAGGTTTTACAGTGATTACTTTTGTATATTCAGAAAGAATAGGGTTTTTTTACCCTAATTTTGATAGTGAAGAAAAATAACTCTGTTCCTCTTTAAAATTACTTTTTAGTTGTATTGCGCTTCTACAATGTAAGGGTTACTAGATGTTTTTATAATATTAAGTTAAGCTCAATATAGGAGCATCCTGCATTTCTGTTACTTAATTCCTACACAAATATGTATTTGTTTTTTTTTTTTTTACTGTTAACTAGGGTTTATGTACCTGGTTTATAATATGACTTTCTTGTTAATGAAAATCTGTAAATATATTGATGTATAGTTAATACCCTTTAATGTTATAGGATTTCTATGTCTTTCTTTTTAAAATAATTTTTAAGTAAAGTCATTATACTTGTAGCTAAGACAGTATAATTAGTTATGGGTTGTACTTACAATAATAAGAACACTACTTTATATTAACAGTATTACTATTCCTATAATGTGTAATATAAAAGTATATTATTACTAATATAATAACTATATTATCCTTCTGAGATTAATAAAGCCTCTCTGTTAATATTCTTAGCTTATCTTATATGCATATTGAAATATAGCACTTTGTTATTTAACTCTTGTGTAACTTATGCTATACTATCTATGTTCTTTTGTAATTGGTTTGTTTTATTAATTATGATATTTATTTATATAACAAGAAATTAATTAACTCTATCTAGAGTCTATATTATAAGCAAAGATATTAACATTCATTCATATGAAAATAATAACAGCTCTGGAAACTGTTCGAGCTCAGTCCAGATTAAAAGATAGAAAATAATGGAATGATTTCATCACTAAACATACATAGAATCTAGACTAGATTGGTTTGACAGTATGATTTAATTTATATAACTACTCCTACCTTCAGTTTATTATTCGACATATAATAGGGAAGTCATTCTATTATGGAAGAAAGAAACTGTAAATTATATCAGTAGATACATCTAGTCTAATCCTACTCTTTAATTTGTTCTTTACAATAATAGAATTACTGAAACTAAAATACTGTACAAGGAAAAATAGTTTTAACTATAAACTCATACAACTGTCAGTAAACATCTTTTCTGAAAATAGATAGGGAAACAATCTACTATTCTGCAATCTTATCATGTTATCCTTATTTAAATTTTACCCCTGTGATGGAGTACGGTATGGTAAACCCAGACGTGGGAAAACACAATGGGTTCTTAATTGTCATCAATTGATTCTATTACTGATAAACTGAAAGCATCTACATCATTAAACCAGTTAAATATTTATATCATAACTACAAACATAACATTCAACCATTCACAGTTATTAAAATAAGGACAGTTAACTGACAGAACCTGTTCGAACTGCGACAACAACAGCAATGGGAGGCTGTTCCTCCCTACCAATTCGTAGAGAGCGTTCAAACAACGACTCCTCAGGACCCCCGATCTTGCTCTGGTCTCCCTGGCTAGAACTAGGTGCAGTAGTAATCAAATACCAGTATTCAAACTCGATATTAATCCAGAACTCATCAGTAAGTTCTCCCAGCTAACAAGCTGTAATAAACCAAGTTACTGCAGCATTCCTCTCAAACAAATTCCTTACTGTTTTCCCTTTTTTGCCAATGAAATTCTTGAATAGAATTCTCCTGAATCATTATTCTCTGGAAAATCTCTGAGCAACCCCAGCTCTATTCACGGGGTACCTTTTAAAAGATTACCTAGGTCTTTTTTGGGTTAGTTGTCATTTAATGAGCCACCTACTCTGATCCCACTTTCTTGGGGGATCATGACCCCAAATATAGGGAAGTTGCCACATGCAACTTAGGAAGTGTTTGAGGATGCTACCACTTGTCTTTTGCCCTCCACCTAGTTCCATCCACCAGTTTGACCAGTAACCTCTTTTTAACAGCTCTCCCATGCTGTTGTCTCCACAATTTATTTATTAATAATAAAATATTATGAATTACATTCCACTTTTGTTGACTCTGCTGAGTCATTAGTTCCTACTTAGCATTAAATTTAACATAATGTCTCAGGAATATAATTAAAACAATTAACATTATTTTACAAAATTGGGGTATGTGACATACACACCCCCTTAAAATGTAACATCGTCCTCGATGTTACTTATTCTTCATCCTCTACAGCCTCCTGGAACAGATTCGGGTATGCCTCCCACATCTTACTTTCCAGTTTCCAAGTAGCCTCTTCGGGACTAAGGTGCTTTCATTGCACGTTCACTTGTCCAATGGCACGGTTCCGTAGAGTAATTTCCCTCCTCCCGAGGATATAGTCTGGTTCAACCAGTATTTCTCCTTCTGGTTCCACCTGTACAACATTCCAATCAATCACATGAGTAGCATCATGAACATATTTTTTCAGAACAGAAATATGAAAAACATTATGCACTTTCAAGTTAGGTGGCAATGCTAGCTGATATGCAACTTGACCAATTTTGGATAAAATATCAAACGGACCACAATAATGCGGTGCTAGTTTTGCACAACTCCCCAGTCTTAGGGACATTTTCTTTGGTCTTACCTTTATAAACACGTGCTCAACCACCTGGAAATCTTTGGGAGTTCTTTTCAAATCTGCTTGGCTCTTTTGCCAATCTTGTTCCACCTTTAAATTTTCCTGCACTTGTTTCACAATCTGTTCCATTTCTTTTAATAATTCAGGTCCTAACACCAATCTATCTACTGGATTATTCCAGGAGATAGGAGTGTTGCATTTACGCCCATACAAAATTTCAAATGGACTAAACTTAGCCGATGAGTGATAGTTATTATTATATGCAAACTATGCTAAATGCAAGTAGTCCTCACACTTACCTGGCTGATCCTTAACATACATTCTTAACAGATCTTCCAGCACCTGATTCACTCTTTCAGTCTGTCCATCAGTCTGAGGATGGAAAGAGGTGCTGAAATTCAGTGTTGTGTTTAATCCCTTAAACAAGGACCTCCAAAAATTCCCTGTGAATTTAGGATCCCTATCTGAAATAATATCCTTAGGTACTCCATGTAACCTAAAAATCTACTTTAAAAATATATCAGCTATATTGGCATCCTTGTAGGTAGTCTTGAAAGGAATAAAATGTGATGCTTTACTTAATTTGTCAACCACCACCATAATTGAATCATTCTGATTCTGATTTCTGGGCAATCCAGTAATAAAATCCAAGGTGATTACTTCCCATTTCCAACTAGGAACATGCAAAGGTTGTAGTAAACTAGCTGGATGTTGGTGTTCAGTTTTCACTTGTTGACAGTCCAAACATCTAGCTATGTATTCAGCTACTTCAGATTTCATATTAGGACAGAAATATTCTTTTCTTAGCATGATTACAGTCATTTGGTAACCTGGATGTCCTGAGTAAGGTGTTTTATGAACTTCATCTAAAATCAACAACTTAACCTTAGGCTCATTAGGCACATACAATTTGTATTTAAACAATAAAAATCCATCTTTATTTAGACTATAACCTTTTATTAAACTTTCTATAGGTTCTTCCTTAGCTGTATCTTGTAATTTTTTATTAATTTCATCCTGTTTTACCCCTTCCATGAGCTGTTCATTTAAATCAGAAGCATAAGTGTCGATTACTGCTACAAAGTTCAGATTTACATTTCTTCATAAAGCATCAGCCACCTTATTTTCTTTTCTTTTTATGTGTTGGATTTCAAAATCGTATTCACTCAAGAAGGCTAACCACCTTGCTTATCTTGCATTTAAATTGGGCTGATCTAAAAGGTATTTCAATCCTTTATTATCAGTCATTAAGATAAATTTTCGGCCTATTAAGTGATGTCGCCACATTTTTAAGGCGTGTATAACAACATCAAGCTCTAAGTCATAAGTTGCATAATTCTTTTCATGGATCTTTAACTTCCTGGATTCATAGGCAATGACATGCCCGTCTTGAGTCAGCACACTTCCTAGACCATCATTACAAGCATCTGTGCATACCACGAAATCCTTATTAGGATCTGCTATTCTTAGAATAGGCGCACTTGTTAATAAGGTTTTTAATTTCTTAAAAATTTCTTCACACTTTAAGTTCCAATCAAATTTCTTGCCTTTCTTTTGCAAAGAAGTGATCGGATTAGCTATTTTTGAAAAGCATTCAATAAATCTCCGGTAATAACTGGTAATTCCCATGAATGACCTAACGTCTGTTACGTCTTTTGGAACCGGCCAATCTTCGATTTCCCGAATCTTTTCAGGATCAAATGAAATCCCTTCCTTAGTCACTACATGACCTAAGTACTGGATTTCATCCTTAAAGAAATCACATTTGCTGAACTTCGCAAAGAGTTGTTGCTCTTGTAAAACTATCCATAAGTGTTCCTTATGTTCCGCTTCATTTTTAGAATAAATTAAGATGTCATCGATAAACATGACAACAAATTTATCTAAGTATTTATGTATTATATTATTCATTAGACACATAAAGATAGCTGGGGCGTTGGTAAGCCCAAATGGCATTACGACAAATTTGTAATGTCCATACCTTGTTCTGAAGGCTGTCTTGAAGATGTACTCATCTTTAATTCTTACCTGATGATATCCTGATCTTAGTTATATCTTGGAGAACACCGTAGCTCCACGTAGATAATCAAACAGATCATCTATGCAGGGCAACGGATATCTATTTTTAATAGTCATCTTATTTAGTTGACGGTAATCTATGCATAGTCGCATAGTTTCGTCTTTCTTTTTGACAAAGATGACCGATGCTCCCCAAGGGGACACACTAGGTCGAATATAGTTCTTATCTATTAATTCTTTTAACTGTGATTTTAGCTCATTAAGTTCTAAAATATTCATACAATACGAAG
The DNA here is from genome assembly GCA_001517045.1 of Pseudotsuga menziesii. Lineage (NCBI taxonomy): Eukaryota > Viridiplantae > Streptophyta > Pinopsida > Pinales > Pinaceae > Pseudotsuga > Pseudotsuga menziesii. Next base: position 3,981 of record LPNX011217893.1, on the reverse strand, counting down.
CTTTCAAGGTAGGTACCACACTTGGTACCAGCTCGATAGTGAAATTCAGTTCCCTCCTAGGTGGTAGTCCTGGAATTTCCTCTGGAAAAACATTAGTAAATTCATTTAAAACAGGAATATATTTTATTTTTAACTTATTTTTTTCAGAATTACTTGCCTCATCTGTAATGGTTACAGCATAGGCTTTACACCCTTTCCTGACTGCCCTTTTAAGTTGTAAAGCAGAAATCTGCCTAATTACAGTTTTCCTAGGAACACATTTAACCTTTACTAGTTTTTCATTCTTATTTACGCACGTAAAGGTTTTATCATAACAGTTTAAAACTACCTTATGATTATCTAACCAATCCATACCAATCAGTAAATCATACGAGCCAAGTGGCAAAAAATTAAGCTTAACTGTAGTTTTAAAATCATCCATCAGTAAAGCACATTCTTTCACATAACAGGTTACTTTGCTTTTTGCCCCTATGGCTAATTGAACTAACCAGGAACTATCAAAATTTTCAACAGAAAAATTACACTTTTCCACTATCTGAGGTGCAATGTAGCTAAGGCTAGCCCATGGATCAATTAAAATGGTTACAGGGGTTTGGTTAACCATACCTTCCACTTCCACCATGGAAGTCTGATAGTCAGCTTGGCGATTCTCCAATGCTACATTTATTCTGGGCATAGTCCTGGCAAGTTCTCCAACAATCATTTCATCCTGCACAGTGTGAATATTGTTGTTTGAATTTTTCCTATTTGGGCATACCGAGGCATAGTGCAGGCCATTACATTCCCAGCACTTAACATGCTCCTTTCGTTCAAAATTATTAGTGAAATTCCCATGATTGTTTGCAGCTTCCTTGACTTTAAAGTTACTGGAATTATTAGAATTATTAGAAGCACCATTTCTATTTCCCTGGAAGTTCTTAGTATTAGAATGATTTCTGTTTTTATTATTCTTGAAATTCTTCTGGGGTACAAATTTCTTTTTCTTGAACTCAGGCTGATTACTATTCTTTTTAGACTTCCAGTTGGCTATACCTTCTTTCTTCTTGTTTTGTTCAAAACAGAAATCTGCTTTCCTCATGGCTTCTTCCAGAGTCTTTGGGTTATCATACTCGATTCTGTCCTTGATTTGATATGGTAGACAGCTAAGAAATCGCTGCACTTTAGGTTTCTCATCGACTAAATAAGGTACATATCTGAGCAAGCTTAAGAATTTACTGTTTAAATCCTTCATAGTCATGGAACCTAACTTCAATTCGTAAAATTCTTTAGCTATTTCTTCATAATATTGTTCGGACATAAATTTCTTCTTGAATTACCTTTTAAAGGTACTCCAATTAACTTCTTTTTATTTGATCCCCTTGACTCTTTTCAGATCTTGCCACCATATGTCTGCTTTTCCAGAGATATTATAAATTGCCATTCTTGCCTTCAGCTGATTTGAATAGTTGTATATCTGAAAATACTTCCTCATCCTGGATAACCAGGACTCTAGTTCTTCCCCTTTTTCGGTCTCTCCGTTGAAAGTTGGGGGCTTTATTTTTTTAAACTCCTCAGAAATCTCTTCATATGGTCTGTACTTCTTCTTTCTGTCATTAAACTCAGCCTCACTGCTGTCACTAGTAGTGTAATAGCATTGTTGTTCCATGAACCCTTCAGATGAGGAACTGCTTTCAGCTTTTGCCAGTTTCATCTTTTTAGATCATTTCTGATGGCTAACTTCCTTAGATTCGGATCTTTTGCTCCTCCCTTCAGTCTGGAATTTTTCCATCAAAATTTGATTCAACTCTTCTTGAGTCTTCAAAATCCTCTCATTGTCCTTCTTGACTGATTCAATTTCAGTCTTCAAATCCTTTATAGTCTACATCAGCTCCGAAGAGTGAGTAGTTACCTCTTCTAACATAGGTTCTCTGGACAATTGTCTTGCCTCTGTATTTGGAGACTCCTCCTGAGCATATTCTCCTAGCTTCTCCATCTCTACCTGTTAAATTCAGAAAAAGAAAGAATTTTCTGTTCTTTATATAAAACAAAATATAGGTTAGTATATTATTTTTACTGTTCTACGAAAACTAGTTGGACTACATTGAGGCCTAGTATTTGAACCATGCTCTGATACCACATGTCAAAACCCCAAATTTTCCAAAAAATTTAAAATTTTTAACTTTGCATAACATTAACATAAATGCTGCTAACTAATCATTTAATTAGGTATATGTTATCATCTTATTAATTAAATTATCTGTTGAATTGTGTTTAATGATAGAATAGTTCTTTTTCAGATTACTGACTTGTTTCTTTTCTACGACGACAAGGTGGGATGTCATGCAAAAACTGGGTTTACTTAGATTTCAAGCTAATGTAGAACGTTTTCCTGTTCTTACAGACTACTGGTAAGAAGTTCGGTTGGCAGCTTGACGAAATTCTAAAGTGTTTATAAATACAAGTACATCGCAACATAAAAGTTCAGTAGGAAGATAATTGTTAAACCATTTTCAATACTTGCCGAGGTAAATTCAATAACTATCCATCTTTTTAGTGGGAGTAACCTTATGATTCTTAAAAATTACTGTATTATTTGATACTTAGCATAGATGTCAAGTATAGAAATACTTGAATTAGACTCTTTGCAAATAAAGTAGGAAAAGGGAGAGTTAAAGAATTTACAGTTTATCTTCCAAGTGTACACATACATTTACATTGTAATGTCATTTATAAGGGGTTACGTATTACTATTTCGAAAACTAAGTTTATTTCTTAGTCAGATAGATGACCTTCTATAACAGGTTTTGATTCTAATCCTTTCATATCAAATAAGTGGACCTGTACTTAGTGATTACTATCTCAAAAGAATGCAGAACTGAATCATTTATTGGTCTAACATCTACAATCATAAATTCTTAAATGAAGAGTTCTAAAGCTCAGCTCTTATATGTCACCATTGCTTGGTTACGAACCTTTATTCTAGGCAAAACAATATCAAGGTAAATGTTATTATTTTCTTTGCATTACTTTACCAACTTCTATTCTTAGAAAAAAAATACGATCAAACTAAAGGGTTAACATCACTATCTATATACTTACCATGGTTGATT
>LPNX011217872.1:3060-59468 GCA_001517045.1 Pseudotsuga menziesii | reverse complement strand
AGCTCCATATTCAGTCTCCATTGTTGATAATTTGCATGATCAATTGTTAATTGCTGTGAGTGAAATTAATCTACTGCAGGCCTGAATTTCTACAGTTTCCTGTCTTGGGATTCTCCCATGCCATCTCTCTGAAGGACTTGAACACCCGACCGATCTGATATTTCTCTCCTTCCTCTTCCTGAGACCTAATGATGAGAAAAAACCCACAAGAGGTGTCTGTCTGCACCCTCCTCAGTAAGAAAGAAGAAGAATAGGTAGAGCTCTGACCCACGGTGTGCTGCAAAGCCCCTCTTCAATCTAAATCATGAAGTATAGGGCTTCATACTTTTATATTTATTATATTACAATATATTACAAGAGGGAGAGGGCATAATTACCCAACCAACAGGTAACGCAGCACGTGGTCATGTAAACAAAAGCTCCGAAAAATAGTTATAACGACCTGTTGTGTGTTAAAATCACAACTTTTATTTAAAGAAAAAAATGCTATGCTTTGATATAAAGTATTATGCTTTGATGTAAAGTATTTTGGGTTTTAACCTAAGCGTCGGATATGCGACGGTTATGGGAATAGCCGTCACTTAACCAATGGTTATGAGAATATCCGTCGCTTAAGCGACGCTATTGGTTACATTTACAAAAAAAAAATGTATCCCCTTGATTTTTGGTAAGTTTAAAAAGAGAAATCCACGCGCCGTTGGATTTTTCCGTCGGATTTTGGATCAAAATGTAGTAGTGTTACAACATCTCCTACAAGGAATAATTCAGTCTCTGCTGGAGTTACCGAGCACTGTCAAAATAAAATAAAAAAGTATACACATATGCGAAAAAAAATACAATTAAATTCCAAAAACATGCATAATTATTGATATAACAAAATTAAATGTACTTACAGCAGTGTCAATCTTTAAACTATCTTGTCCAGCAGGAGTTGCACACACTGATTGTTAATTTTTTTGCAGTGCATCAATGTCAGTAGATTGTTTAATTTTATCTAGCATTTGATTACATCATGCACAAATCAAATATCAAAATTACAAGCACACAATAATATAGTAGAAGAACACTAAATATAACAGTAAAACACTAAAAATCAGTCCTAAACCAATTATATCAGATTATGAATTAAAATAAAGAAATGTTTGCAAGGGAATGATAATTAGCTTACCTCATCAACATCACTATGACATCCCATTTTATTCCATGATTTGACAATTTGTTCAATGGAGGTGGCTATGGTTGACATTGTCTTTGTCAACCCGTTTATGCAATCCATTACATGTTTATAGTTGTGATCACTATCACTCTAAACATACGTAGATATGTTAACTAGTTGGGTTTTATCAGCTTCATTAGATGGCAATGGTCTTTTTGTTGGATTTTCTGATATAAGCTTATGTTTAGAACTGTCTATATCACACATTAAACGTCAGCCAACCATTTCACCCGTATCAATTTCTGATCTAATAGGATCTTGAACCTACAAATCATTATCAATACATAATTAGTTGGATATATACGAATCAAAATGCAATATATATAACACAATGTACTCACAGAATGTATTGAGCAAAAAAACCATATACTTACAAACATGTTTTGATTGCTTCACCACCCACCACGACCCATAATAAATTGATCCCTCACATTATATCTTACTATCTTCCCTTTTTTACTCCTTTGCACATACTCTTCAGCACACATACTTTCCTTCAACTCCTCCCACTGTTTGGGAGTCAAGCTGCTGTCCCTTTCTTTTCCATCCAGGATTGATTTTCTGCATTTATGCCTAAAATTGTTAATCATATTTCTCATTCTGATCTTGTAATATTTGGTGGTAATCCTTCCTCCATAAGTCTCAAAGGAATTTTCCATTTGTCGAATCACCAGATCGACACTTCTTTCATCTTGATCTACAAAATTGGATTTGGTGACATCCAGATGAGACCTTACTCTCATACCCAACTATGAGGCCCACCTTGTAGCATTTGGTCCAAAAGGTTCACCATATTTTACCTCAAGCAAATAAGCCTTCTTCCCTTCTGATTTTCTTTCTTTGGCTTCTCTTTCTGTGGACCTATACATGCCTTGAATCATTTTGCATTTTTGTATGGAAGCTGGCATATCTTCACTTGAATCAAGACTTTGTGATGTAGAATGGGCACTCATGTTTGTGCATAGAAGAGGTGCTTTTCCTTTGGCAGTTGAAGGCCTAATTGGTTCCTTATTGGCCACATTAGGTGTGGCACTAGATATCTCACCAATTTGCTCAGATGGGCCTTCAAATATTTGTTTTACTTTATAAAACAAATCTCTCAAACCTGATTATGATTCAGAAAACACTAAGCCTTCAGCAATATTGGCTTGGGTATGATCATCATTATGTGATATATTAGGATGATGATCATTAGTGTTGTCAGCATCTTCTCCATGTACTAAACCAGTACCAAGGCGTAGGCTTCTACGAGCTAGCGACAATGTGTTTTTGCTTGCCTTTTGTTTTTGCTCATAATTTTCTATACAATCAACATTTTCCCTATAACAAAAAAAATTATTAAATTAGAATCGAAAGCATAGACGTCCTACATCATCAAATAGATTATATACAACTATCAAAAAATATGCTTAGAAGTGAAAAAGTACGAGGAATAAGTACTTACTGAGCCGAAGCATGAGATGGCAACAATGTGCCTTTTTTTTCCTTTTGGTTCTGCTCTCTTTCTCTAGAAGAAAATGTTTCCCCATAACACCAAAAACATATTAAATGAGAATTGAAAGCATATATATGCTACGTCATGAAATAGATTATAAACAACTTTCATGAAATATGCATAGAAGTGAAAAGGTACAAGAAATAACTACTTACTTATTTGCAAAACCAAGAGATGACACATATTCTTCATTTTTTGCAATTCGTTCTTTACGAACACGCTCATAATCCACAAGATTTTCATCATTTCTTTCGCCAATTTTACGTTTGCCCCCCTTATTCTTCATAGCCTTGTTGAACATTTCCCTTAAAAACATCGTTAGTACATGTACAAAGAAGCATAGATGTTATCAATAAAAACTTAATGCAAACATCCATTCATAGCATTTCTCAGACAGAATTTGATCATTATTGAAAAACACATTTACTATAAACGATTCAAAGAATGAATAAGTTAAAAGTTTTACTTTTTCTTTATATTTCCTGGTTTACCCTTTTACTTTTTTATTTTATTTTATATTAACATGAATGGTTTCAAGATGTTTTGAAAGGGATTCCAACTTCTTGCATATCTGAAGGAGGTTGTTCTTCTTGTTGGAGCACTCCATTAAAGAAAATTTCTTCATGCAGGTTGAGGATTCTAATCCCAAGGCCAAAAATAGACTAAGGTTGGAAACTGATTCAAGGGTTGGATTTGCTTTATTGTAAACTGTAGATGACCTTGTTGTGCTATATAAGAGGGCTCATGAGGGTAGCGCTTAAGCAATCAGTGTTTTACTTCAGTTCACAGTGAAGAAGTAGGGTTTATCTAAAGAAGTGTATTGATCGTACCTGTACCTGTACCCGTCCCTGTACCCAAGTTTCTTGGAATCTTAGATTTGAAACCTTACAAATTATTTATGGAGAGATTAACTCTCTAGGGTAGAGAGTTGTCAGGGGATTTCAGAGGGTGTGAATCCCAAGTGGCTTTAGGGGTTGAAGCATATCTATGCCATTTTTTGCATGTGTGGACCTTAGAAGGGTTGAGAGGGTGTTAAGGATCTTCCAGTGATTAGAAAACTCATTTGGAGAAGAGAAAGGAGATTTGCACTTAGGGTAGGTTGCATATATGATTTGTATGCTGATTTATTTGTTTAGTAAGGTTGTTCTTGTAGAGTTGTAGAAATGGGCACTCCTGTATGCATGGGTGTGACTGTCTAGAGGTTGCTTCCAACTTTGTACCATGGATTGGAATTGTAGATTTCAGAAACTCCTAGAAACAACAGACTTATGGTTTCTTTTGTAGATGATGCTACATTTTGTACAGATCCCAAAGATTTGGAGCGCAATGCTCAGTCCTATATGGCATATTGAATTTGAAAGACAATATTGTGTTATAAAGGGTGGTAATTCAATTTTTAGCATTCTAGGTTTCCCAATTTCCTTTCTTAGTTTTAGGAAAAGTAGTTTTTTCTAGAATTAGTTTCTTTTCTAGTTTTCAGTTGACTTTTTAGATTTAGAGAATTAGATTTAGTCATTTTTCTGCTTTTGAGTTGACATTTCAAATTTATGGAAGTAATGTTTTTAAGTTTCTTTTGTCTAGATTTAGATAAAATGCAAGGGGGGAACTTAGTCTTAGGGAGCAGTTGCATATCTGAAGGAGGTTGTTCTTCTTGCTGGAGCACTTGATTAAAGACAATTTCTTCATGTAGGTTGAGGATTCTAATCCCAAGGCCAAAAAAATACCAAGGGTTGGAAACTAATTCAAGGGTTGGATCTACTTTATTGTAAACTGTAGATGACCTTCTTGTGCTATATTAGAGGGCCCAAGGTAGCATTTAAGCAATCAATGTTTTAGTTCAGTTCATAGTGAAGAAGTAGGGTTTATCTAAAGCATTGTATTCACCATACTCATACCCATACCCATCCCTGTCCCCATACCCAAGTTTCCTGGCAACTTAGATTTGAAACCTTACAGATTCTCTATATGGAGAGATTAACTCTCTAGGGTAGAGAGTTGTCAAGGGATTTCAGAGGGTGTGAATCCCAAGTGGCTTTAGGGGTTGAAGCATATCTATGCCACTTTTGGCACATGTGGACCTTAGAAGGGTTGAGAGGGTGTTAAGGATCTTCCAGTGATTAGAAAATTAATTTTGAGAAGAGAAAGGTGATCTGCACTTAGGATAGGTTGTGGATATGATTTTTATGTTGACTGATTTGTTTACTAAGGTTGTTCTTATAGATTTGTAGAAATGGGCACTCCTGTATGCATGGGTGTGCCTGTCTAGAGGGTGGTTCCAACTTTGTGCCGTGGATTGGAATTGCAGATTGCAGAAACTCCTCAAAACAACAGACTTATGGTACCTTTTGTAGATGAAGCTACATTTTGTATAGATACCGAATATTTAGGGTGCAATGCTTAGTTTTGTATGGCATATTGATTATGGAAGACAATATTGTGTTATAAAGGGTTGTAATTCAATCTTTTTCATTCTAGGTTTCCCAATTTCCTTTCTTAGTTTTAGGAAAAGTAGTTTTTTTCTAGAATTAGTTGCTTTTCTATTTTTCAGTTTCCTTTTTATAATTAGTTGAATTTTCTATGCCCTTGGTAGCAAGGCACGCCTGCTTAGGGGTGAAACTACCATCTCAGCATATTGACCAAAATGTTCCAAAAACCACCTCTTTGCTAGCGAATTTGATAGAAGAATTGTACAGTGTTTATTGAACCATAGCTAAATTGTTGAAATTGGTATTATTTGATGGATTGCAAACTATTAGAAGTTTTAATTTATGTTTCAGTTTTCTTGATCAAAATCTTGGGGAGGTAAAAATATTAGGGAGGAGCTACTAAAAATCTAGTAGTCTGAAAGGGATTTTAAGGAAGATTCATCCTTCCATAAATTAGGGATATAAAAGACAAATAGAAGCAAGCAAAAAAATCTAGACATACAACAAGATTAGGCTCCCAAATTCCAATAAGATAGCTTTGATAATGTGCAATTAAGTGATAGACAAGCTCAGGTTGCCATGTAAATAACCGGTTGAGGCTAAAGGTGAGAATCATTTGCTTTGGCCAATTCTGGGAAAACAAAAGTTTCTCTAATCGCTAGACAAATAGGAAACTTGATAGAGAGTAGAACTGTTCCAATCCCTCTTCTAAGGTTCATTCTATTGATGTCCTTTAAGTTATGTTTTGAGAAAGAGATATTTTGGGTCTATAAGATCAAGATATCCTTGGATTTTTTTTGGATATTTGATTTGTTCAGATAATTATATGGGAGGACTATAATAAGAACCTTCCAGATAGTTGATTGGGGCTTCTATAGTTTGTGTGCAGTTGTCACAAACCCTATCAAGGTTTCATTTTCTGCTACAGGGTTATCACAAGATTAGGGCATGTGTTACAGGCTTAGGGCCTCTTTTCTCCTCCATCACGGCAGCGACAGACTATCTTAATCCCTTACAGGGATCCATCTTGTGTACAAAGGGTAGTCACAAAGGTTTCAAGGGCTTCCAAGGCTCTAGCAGAGTTTTACGTTGACAAGAGAAAGGTGATCTGCACTTATGGTAGGTTGCGGATATGATTTTTACGTTGACTGATTTGTTTACTAAGGTTGTTCTTATAAAGTTGTAGAAATGGGCACTCTCGTATGCACGAGTGTGACTATATAGAGGGTGCTTACAACTTTGTACCATGGATTGGAATTGTAGATTGTAAAAACTCCTAGAACAACAGACTTATGGTACCATTTGTAGATGACGCTACATTTTGTACAAATCCTGAAGATTTAGGGTGCAATGCTCAGTCCTATATGGCATATTGATTATGGAAGACAATATTGTGTTATAAAGGGTTGTAATTCAATTTTTAGAATTCTAGGGTTTCCCAATTTCCTTTCTTAGTTTAGGTTTCCTTTTTTAGGTTTCTTTTGTCTGGATTTAGATAAAGTGCAAGAGGGGAAATTAGCCTTAGGGAGCATGTGCATATCTGAAGGAGGTTTTTCTTCTTGCTAGAGCACTCCATTAAAGACAATTTCTTCATGCAGGTTGAGGATTCTAATCCCAAGGCCAAAAATAGACCATGGGTTGGAAACTAAATCAAGGGCTGGATCTATTTTATTGTAACATGTAGATTACCTTCTTCTGCTATATAAAATGGCTCAATGTTGTGTTTAAGAAATCAGTGTTTTAATTCAGTTTAGAGTGAAGAAGTAGGGTTTATCTAAAGCAGTGTATTCACCGTACCCATACCCGTCCCCGTACCCAAGTTTCTTGGCAACTAAGATTTGAAACCTTGCATATTCTCTGTATGGAGAGATTAAATCTCCATGGTAGGGAGTTTTCAAGTGATTTCAAAGGGTGTGAAGCCCAAGTGGTTTTAGGGGTTGAAGCAGATCTATGCCATTTTGGCATGTGTGGACCTTAGAAGGGTTGAGAGGGTGTTAAGGATCTTCCAGTGATTAGAAAACTGATTTTGAGAAGAGAAAGGTGATCTGCACTTAGGGTAGGTTGCGGATATGATTTTTATGTTGACCGATTTGTTAACTAAGGTTTTTCTTGTAGAGTTGTAGAAATGGGCACTCTTGCATGCATGGGTGTGACTATCTAGATGGTGCTTCCAACTTTGTACCATGGATTGGAATTGAAGATTGTAGAAACTGCTAGAACAACAGACTTATGGTACCATTTGTAGATGACGCTACATTTTGTACAAATCCCGAATATTTAGGGCACAATGCTCAGTCCTATATGGAATATTGACTATGGAAGACAATATTGTGTTATAAAGGGTTGTAATTCAATTTTTAGCCATCTAGGGTTTCCCAATTTCCTTTTTTAGTTTTAGGGAAAGTAGTTTTTTCTAGAATTAGTTGCTTTTCTTTTTTTCAGTTGACTTTTTAGATTTAGAAAAGTTTTGTTTTTGGTTTCTCTTGTCTAGATTTAGATCAAATGCAAGAGGGAAACAGTTAGGGAGGAGGTTCAAATCCCAAGGAGGCTATTCTTCTTGTTGGAGCACTCCATTAAACACGATGTCTTCATGCAAGTCAATGAGGGTCTAATCCTAAGGCCAAAAATAGATTAAGGGATGGGACTTGATCCAAGGGTTGGATCTTCTTTTAATTTAAATCCTAGATGAAATTTTGCTGCTATTAAAAAAGGGCTTAGGGTAGAATTTAAGTAGTCTGTTTCTATTTTTGAAAGTGAAGTAGGGTTTGTCTATAACATTATGATTACATTTTTTCTGAAATAAACAGTCATCTAATTTGTGGTAGAGTTGTGAGAATTTTGTTATATATTTTCTACAATATGTGTTGTTTTAGCATTCAAAACAATTTTGATCATTTGTAAAGCTTAATGTTACCTAGGGTTTTAGGAGATTCTGTGAATATAGAATCTATTACCATGGTTGAGATTCTGTAAAGCTTATTGTTACCTAGGGTTTTAGGAGATTTTGTGAAAATAGAATATAGAATCTATTACCATGGTTTAGAAGCAATGGATGTTTCAGGATCTATTTGAAAATTTTAGGAATTGTTTGATCTTTCAAAGGATTTCTTTCATGGGACCGGGATACGTTTCCTTCCACAAGGGATATGTTTTCATGGTGGATCCGATCCGGATACGTATCAGAGATCTACGGATCCTACACACTGGGGTGGTGGATCTAGTAACATAGTGAATAAAAATAATCACATAATATAAATTCTTAACCACCTAACAATAAAAAATTCCACCTGAAATAGTTCAAAACTTAATGCAAACATCCATTCATAGCATTTCTCAGACGAAATTTGATAATAAGGAACAAAAAGAAATCATATTTGAAACATTGCATAGTACTAAAAACAAATATTTGGATAATCACATGGCCAAAACAATAAAATCCATACAAAGCTTAGTACAGAGTTTAGACATACAACAATTGGCTAATCCCATGGCGAAAACAATAAAATCCAATTTACATAGTGAAAATGTATTCAATAAATATAAGGTGACAAATCATCATCATCATCATCATTTGCATTTCCATCAAGATCACAATCCTGATCACTCGTGCATGCATCTGCTTCATTTCCTCCATTGTCCTCATACAATAGATTTCCCTGACCATGCATATCATTCTCTATCTCAGTCTCTTCATTGGGAATCAAAGTTTCTTCTTCAAATCTAGCTCTATTGTCATTTGAGCTTCTTCTTCCAATGTTTCTTGTAAGCTTGTAGATTTCTCATCGAACATTATATCATCATATTCCATGAATTTCCTTTTTGAACGAGACTCTACTTGAATGGCATATGACCATCCTGGGCTTGTTACATCATCAATTAGAAATGACTGGGTAATTTCAGGAGGCGAAACATACGGCTCATCATTCTTTGATAAAAATTGGCATGTATTTATGCGTACAAACCCATACTCATCACGTTGTACTATAGATGGTTTGATCCATTTACATTTTAATAATATGGGCCTAGTATCAGCATAACCAACTTGAATAATATCCTGTATGAATCCAATATAAAGTTTCTTTTTAGTGTCGTGATGAAATTCTGCACTAACAATACAATCACAATTTTCTTTTCCTCTGTCCTTTTCTTCCACTCTTAAATGCCACATCCCACTGCATGAAGAAGCTATTATATTTGGAGGTCGTGAAAGCTCAATTTCCTCTAGAATTATATCCTATCCTTCTTGTTGTGCATCACTAATTGCATCAACAATCCAGTCATCAAATTTTGGAAAAGAACCATCTCCAATATTCAAATCCTGATGTCTGTGCTTTCGAGATGGATGCATCCCTATTCGAATCTCTTCTTCATATTTTCTACATACAATATGAACATACAAGATAGTAAGAATGATAATAATTTAACTATTAAATGAAATTAAATAAATAAATTATCATGTAAATAAAATTTCACCTGCGTCACTTATCCAATGAGGATGTGTTTTGAAGAGCATAGGCATGTATTGTAGTTCTTTCCTCATTTGATAGCTTGAAGCGACGTCCATTTCCTTCTAACACTTCACCTGCGTGTCTCTCATCTTCATCATCATCCCATACACGTCGACTGACATTAGTAAAATCCTTCATATATTCTGTGCAAAATCCTATGGCCTCTTGCATTATATATCCTTCACACATGCTACCTTCTGGTTTTTCCTTATTACGAACAAACTTTTTCAGAACCTTCATATATCGTTCTATAGGGTACATCCATCTAGATTTTATCGGGCCACAATATTCTAGTTCATGTTCTAGATGTACAAGAAGATGCATAGAAATATTGAATATTGTTGGTGCAAATTCTCGCTCCAATAAGCAAAGGACTTCAACAACCTCTTCCCTCAAATTATCAAAGTTTGAAGGATCTAACACATGCATACCCATTCTCTTCAATATTTGGCCCAACCTTAGAATTGCCAATATTGGCCCCTTTTCCAAACTTGATATGACTGCAATAGGTAAAATATCCTCAATTAAGACATGATAGTCATGGGTCTTGAGGCCTTTTAAGCCATTATTGTCAGTTTTCCTTCTAACATTACTACTCACATATCCAGTAGGAAAGCGAGTCTGAGACATCAATGTTAAGAATTGTGCACGTTGTTCCTTTGTCCACACATAAGGAGCAATAGGTTTTCTAAATTTTCCATCACCATAATTTTCAACCCAAATATTTCGACGAATCTTTATCTCTTGAAGGTCTAGGCGTGATGACACTGTATCATATGCACCAAAAAGAGTTTCTATAATAGCATAAGCTATGTTTTTCTCAGTATGCATAAATTCAATAGTATGCCTAATGGTTATATGCTTAAAGTATGGCAGCTTATAAATATGCACAATCGTTTTACACCACTATCATTAAGTGGATCATTTTTACTACCAACAATGCCACCATTTTCAATAAACTGCATTCTTTTCTCTGCATTCTCAATAATGTAATCACTGGTTATTGCCGATTGTGCTTCATGATTCTCTTCCTGACCATTGAAACATGACTTTTGTCGACGATATGGATGCTCCATTTTAAGGTAAGCACGATGTCCACAATAAACACACTTATGCAAACTACTTGAGTACCTCACAAAATGCTTAAAGTTGCAAGCCAGACATCCATGGTATCCATGAACATTGAGACTAATCAATGTGCCATATGCAGGAAGATCATGTATCGTAAGCAATAAAGAAGCTCTTAAAGTGAATGGGATTGAATCATTGTCCCTTAAAAAATGTATTGCTTCAACTCCTTTCCACAATTCTACTAGCTCATCAAATAATGGCTCTAAATAAACATCAATTATATATGAAGTCAGACTTTTCTTTCTTGGTATAATCAATGAAAACATCAATACGAATGATTTGGTTGCTAACCATGGAGGCAAGTTATAATTTATCAAAAACACTGGCCAAGTTGACCATTTACTACTCTGATCTGAGAATGGATTCACCCCATCTAAAGCTAAACCCAACCTTATATTATGAGGCTCTTGGGAAAAATTAGGCCATTTGTTGTCAAATTCCATCCACATATTAGAATCAACCACAGACCATTGTTTTCCATCGGTGCTCTTATTTTGGGCATGCCATTGCATAAGCTCAGCAAGTCTCGACAACTATACATTCGAAGTAACTGTGGGATTACTGGAAAGTGGCGAAGAATCTTTCTAGGCATTGAATTTGATTTCAACCCTTGTCTATACCTCAGTTCTTTACATTTCGGACATTCAGTCTCACTTGCATGACTTTTGTGAAATAATACACAACCATTCACACATGTGTGGATCTTCTCATACCCTAACCCTACCTTTTTCATTTGTGCTTTACATGCACTCCGGTTTTTGGGCAATGTGGAGTCAGGTGGTAATAACCGATGTAACAATGCCAATAACTCATCAACACTCACATTTGTCCAACCATGCACTGTTTGAAAATTAAGAATTAGAATGATTGTTGACAAATGACTTAACTTGCAAGTACCATACACAAGTTTTGAAGCATCCTCCAGTAATTTCTGCCAATCATCCTTGAAAGCCTCGTTCATCATTCTATCAAATTCAATGCCTTCATCTAACATTGCATGTTCATCTGCATTTGTTGCATCTTCGTCTATGTTTGGTGCCTCTACATCTCTCGTGACTTGCAATGGTATCCTATTTGGATAACTATTTTCAGGGAAAGGGCTTATATTGGTATGACCGAATCTTAGCATCTTTACAAAAATCACTTGTCTCTTTCTCATCTTCCCTCCAAGACAATTATTACAAGGACATGCATATTTATCCAACATATTCTCATTGGCTATTCTCTCATCATGTGCATGGTATTCATTTGTTGACAAAGTTGGTCGTTGACTCATCTTCAATTTTCTACATTCAATTATGAAGACAGTAAGTCAATCTTACTTTCAACTCTTTTCATCTATCTAATCTTGAATTGAATTCAAAAATATCAAAATGAATTCTTAGAGTCTACAATATATCATGTTAGTATACTCATCTAATTACTAGGGTCAAGGCAAAGAATCTATTCTAGTACTATTATTTCTTGGAAACAAAGTCTGGTGTTTGTCATCCTTTTTGGCAGTGGCATTATTACTGAATGGAGGGTCATATCATAAAAATTTGAGCTATTTTGTAGGGCTTCGAGTATGGAGATCAACTTAGACAAGACTTGTGTGTTATGTGTTGATCAATCTAGTGAGCAAACTCAATAGATCTTGTACACTTGTGTGTGATGGACTCAACATTGAAGACAATTGGGCAGGCATCACTTTGCATCATTGGCTTATGAACTAGTTATAGAAAAATAGATGCTAGAGACTGCTTCTAGTTTATGTGATTTGGGGTATCTAGAGGTTCTAGATCTATACTCATCACTGGTTTTTTATATGCTCTGACCAGAGATTAGGTATAGACTATTTATACCGTTATGGTAACACATTGCCCATTTTTGGAGACAGATTTGTCTTTCTATGATGACAGCCCATATTTGTATGCTCATAACTATTTTGATTCTTAATGAATAAAAAATAGATGCTTTTTCACTTGTGGAAAAAAAGGTCGAGTGTTTGTGTGTGTACCTCTAGCATTTCGAGGGTATTTCCCAGCACACTCAGACAATAATTCAATGGATCCAATACAATGAAAATTATTTTCTTTCAGTAAACATTGAAGTGCAAAGAACTATTATAAATTAGCTTAATGCTTTAGTACTAATTCACCACCAAACCTTAGGTACTCCAACTTGAATTCTGCCCCTTGTTAGTTTCTTTACCTATTGCCACACAGGTGATTCCCCTTTAGCAGATTGGCATGCTCAGCAAATCTGTAAAGTCTTGTTTTTTGTGCCACATGAATTTCTATGGATGAGGGTGCAGCAGTAGACAAATCCTCCATGAGGCACAGCAGAATTCACAAGTGCCTGTGACAGAGGCATATGCATGCACTATCTAAGGAATGCCTAATTTAGAGTCACTTTTCAATCTAGGAAGGCATTGTGTTTTCCATATTGAGAGTATGTTTTTCGGTTCTAGTTTGGGCACTATCACTACATTCCCCAAATAATACATCCCCCATTTGGGCCAAAGGACCAAAAATTCTTTAAAGTGCTTCACATGGGAAGTAGGGATAAACAGAGAACTAGCTGGCATTGAGAGAGCGTGCCCTAATCTATCACTATGCCATAATATTTCTTTAAATTGTTATGCTGAAGTGCATGCATGGAAATGAAATCATAGATTTCCCAGCACACTCAGACAATAATTCAATGGATCCAATACAATGAAAATGATTTTCTTTGAGTAAACATTGAAGTACAAAGCAGTATTATAAATTAGCTTAAGGCTTCAATACTAATTTACCACCCAACCTTAGGTACTCCAACTTGAATTCTGCCCCTTGTTAGTTTTTTTATCTATTGCCACATAGGTGATTCCCCTTCAGCAGATTGGCATACTCAGCAGATCTGTATAGTCTTGTTTTCTGTGTCGTACAGTATTTTTTTTGTGTGAGATGATTTCATTTCTATACTTAAAATCACATATCAAACAACAAAACAACAGAAACTAAATAATCCCCTAATTAGACAAGTATTTTTTAAACCCTAGCCAACGTTTCCTCATTAATTCTATACAGATGAATTAAATGAGAGTCCTGTTATACTAATTATTATTGAGAAGTATATTAGCTAACCAAATCGCCCTGTACCTACAGAATTCGGCGGAGGAGGAATTCCTGAAAATGATTTCAAATGTTTAATTAACCATTTCAACAATCTAAATTGTTTTGCATTTAACTTGTAAGTAGAAATTCAAATTGCATAATAAACCAAAACTGCAATTCTCACTGATAATAAACGGGGTGTTTCTCCCATGCAGTTATTGTAACTGCATAATTTTCATCCATTGATTCTAGATGGGATAGCATAACGATTCTCGACGAAACAGTGTAGCTATTGCCTGGAAGATTATATCTAAAATTCTAGTCAGACCAACCTTGTATTAAGGTTGGCTTTGGACAAATTTTAAGGTCTGTATTAATGCTTGAAATAAATAGAATTTAAAAAAATAGTCTATTTATTTATAATAATAATAAACAATTAACAGATCTGGTGAATTTAGAAGGGGAAGATACCAAACTCTAAACATGAAGTCTGTGAGTGAACGATTCATGCATGTGTCGTTTTCTTCATTAAATGTTACAGTTTAGAGCAGATGTATGCTTTTTGACAATATCAACTGGGTTAGTAAGCCTTAAATGCTTCGTTGGCCCTCATGGTTTCCTGTCTTTATATAAAGTTAGATTCCAAGTGCAATAGAACGTGGAAAGCAGTAATAGCCATTGAATAAGGTTAGTCATTGTATTATTCTAGCTTTTGTGTAGTTGATATTGCAGCAGCAAATGAAAATGGGTTGGAGATTTTACATTTTAGGCTAGGATGCAATGACTATGGTTTTGGGTATGGTCCAGCTGGTTGAAAGTACAGTTCCTGCACTGTTTGTATTTGGTGACTCTCTGCTAGACATAGGAAATAACAATAACATGTCTATGTTATTCAAAGCTACTTCACCTCCATATGGAAATTATCCATCAGGAACATCAGGTGGAAGGTTTTCCAACGGTCCTGTCTTTACAGATTTTGTTGGTGAATTTCTGAGTTCTGTTTTGTTGGGATCAAAATTGATCAACGCTGAAGCCACCCTTATGAATATTTCTAGATGCCTTATTGTTCTAGTATTCTAATTTTCAGCTGCACATCTAAATCTTCCCTACCCTCCACCTTATATGACTATGGGAGGTGATATTGAGCATGGAGTGAACTTTGCATCAGGTGCTCTGGCATCCTTGATTCTACTGGAGATGTCGAAGTAATTCTCCTGCTGTTGTTTATTCAGAGATTCTTCCATTTTTTTCTATTTTTTTCATTACATTTTCTAATTCATTGGTGTCTGAAATTTTTGCTCAATGATAGTGGAGTTGAACTACTGAATTAGAACAGTTCTATGAAATAAAGTTTGCAAGATATGTGTGTTGTGTTGAATAATGGATAAAAAAATTGTCCTATTTTAGCTCATATATCAGTTAATAGTAAATACACAAGACAGTTCAGAACTTGAACGGAACTACATAAACGTGTTACAATGAATTGTCTTATACATCTCGGCACTAATTGAAAAAAAATGCATATTGTGTGGCATGAATGTTTGAACATTGATACATGTGCAATTCTAGGAGACAAGGGTGAAAGATAGTGCCCTTAATTTAACACTAAAAGTCTTGGTGGAACTCTTCAGTCTGGTGGCTTTACAAGAGGTTATTTAGGTTATTTTAATAAGAATAGAATATTTTGATCTACATCTTTAGGAAACTCTGTAGATCTATGAAAGCAGGGTTAAAAGATGCAACGAAGGTGTTAATCTTAAGGTTCTATGTATACTGTTAAAATTCATTTTGAGAAGTTCTAAAACATCTTTAATAAAACTATCTTTTAATTTAGAGGGAAAACCCATTTAGTATGTAATAGTTCAATTGTTCATACTTTGTTTTTTGCTTCTTCCTTTCTTGTTTTGATATTAGCTATCTCAGCATTACATGCACCTCATTCTATGCTTCTTTTAGCTTGAGTATAGAGAGCCTTCTCTACTTCTTTTAGCTTGATTTTAGGTTCTATGTATACTCTAAAAATTCATTTTTAGAAGTTCTAAAACATTTTCAATAAAATTATCTTTTAATTTAGAGGGAAAACCCATTTAGTATATAAAATTTCAACTGTTCATACTTTGTTTTTCGCTTATTCCTTTCTTGTTTTGATATTAGGTATCTCAGTATTACATGCACCTCATTCTCTGCTTCTTTTAGCTTGAGTATTGAGGGCCTTTTCCGCTTCTTCTAGATTGGCTTTAGGTTCTATGTATACTGTTAAAAATCACTTTTAGAAGTTCTAAAACACGTTTAATAAAACTGTCTTTTAGTTCAGAGGAAAACCCATTTAGTATGTAAAAGTACACAGAAGCAGCAGCAGTAGACAAATCCTCCATGAGGCACAACAGAAGTTACAGGCATCTGTAATAGAGGCATATGCATGCACTATCTAAGGAATGTCTGATTTAGAGGCACTTTTTAGTCTAGGAAGGCATTGTGTTTTCCATATTGAGAGTATGTTTTTTGGTTCTAGTTTGGGCACTATCACTACATTTCCCAAATAATACGTCCCCCATTTGGGCCAAAGGACCACAACATATTTGAAGCGCTTCACATGGGAAGTAGGGATAAACAGAGAACTAATTGGCATTGAGAGAGCATGCCCTAATCTATCACTATGCCCTAATCTTTCTTTAAATTGTTATGCTAAAGTGCATGCATGGAAATGAAATCTTAGATTTCCCTGCACACTCAAACAATAATTCAATGGATCCAATACAATGAAAATGATTATCTTTCAGTAAACATTGAAGTGCAAAGCAGTATTATAAATTATCTTAAGGCAACAAGTTCCTTACTCACGACCTCAGGAAGATGACTCTGCGCTACTCATTTGGGTAATGGAAAGAATCCAAACTTAGCTTTCTACTCAAATATTAATGCATTGAAGTAGCCAGATACTCTTTAATCCTGAATCCAACCACTTCACCACACCAAACCCTTCTTGCTTTGAGGGAAGACCTTGGTTCAGCTGGTGTACTGGATGAATTTGAATGCCAACTATTGCAACCAACAACCTTGACTTTTAACCACCTTTCTACCTCACTTACCCAACCTTATTTAGTTATCGCGCTCGGGTGCACACTTTTGATAGAAGGATTACAGAAACACTCAGATCAATGTGAATATTGTATGCAACACGGTATGGCTTAGCTGGCCTTGACCAAATCAAAGTGAGGAATTTGACAATTTGAGGCTTTTGCATACTTGGAGAGTATCCAGAAAATTTTTAACTATTAATCCCTAACAGTTTAACACTAGATGCAAAAATATCATAAGAATTTGACTTACCTGAAAAGAACTGAAGGATTTTAGCTCTACAACTAAGGATTTCCTTGCGTGCCTCTTCAAAAGCCTCCACGTCCGGTCTGATGCCCTCTTCATCTCCATTGCAGAGGCTATCACTGGTGGATACATATTAACCCAAGCAATATCACTCCCCTTCTGCCAATTAACCAACATCAACATTCTATTTCTGTAATAAAAAAATCTCCTGCGAATTACCACAGCAATTACCAAGATAAACTCCAGGACAATCTATCCAATATGGCAACCACCGTATGAACCCTCTATTCTTCCCCAAGCCGCTCTCTCTTCATCATGTCGACAGTGATCAAATTGGAAGGGGCTCAACTAAATGGGGAAAGAAGGTGAAACAACCAAACGAACCCTCTTTTTTCCCCACACGGCTCGCTCTTCATCATGTTGGCGGTGATCAACTCTGAAGGGGCTCGACTTAAAAGAGGAAAGAAGGTGAATACTTGATACCTTTTAATTATATTATATTCCAAATTATCTTGGTGAAAAATAATAGAGTGATAGCTATCACTGCTTTATTTTCTGGTTGTAACATGTTTGTTTGTGTGGTTTAATATTCATCTTCTTCACTTTTATCCATCCCATAGATGCAGTATTAATATTCATCTTCTTCCCTTTTATCCATACCATAGATGCAATATATTTCTTATAATATTCTTTTCATGTTGTATCTTAATTTTAAAAGAAAACACAATTCAAACGAAATAAACCAAAAATAATTCACTTTTGTTTTTCCAAATAAATAATAACTTTGTCAAATCATTTTACATAAATTATCAAGAAAAAAAAATTGTTGAAAAAATAGACCTTTATCATGGAAGTTTTGTTCAAGCTATTGTGACAACCTGCTCTTAAATTAGATTAGCAACCAACCAATTAATGTTAACCCAGTCTAACTTAAAGGCCCGAGCAAGAAGTGTGTAAAGTTTCATTAGTTGCATGTGGGTGGGAATAAATACTAAAGTTATGTGTGGTAGGTTCATACCCAGGTATTTGCAAGGGGTTTTAATTTCAATTAAAAGGGCATAAATAGTAAAGTTATGTGTTAGTAAAGCTATATGTGGTAGGTTTATATATACTTGCGTATTTGCAGGGGGTTTTAATTTCAGTTATTTATATTGCTTTTGACAAATGAAAGACAATATAAATAATTGTATTTCAATTGACAAATAAAATTTTATTAAATATTTTAACCAAAAAAATGCAAAAATATATTGTTCTTTCAAATTTTTACAATTTTAAACAATTGAATACTCTTAATTAATTTCTACATGAAAAAAATGATACATTTTCAATGAAACTTATTTTAAACACATTAATTAAGTAGGCATATGTGTATCACAAATTTTACACTTCATGAGTAACAATATAACATTAACTATTTTATTGTAATTATTTTCAAGTTGGAGCACACTTCATTATATCAAAAAAACTACTTAGACTATGCCATAACCATATTGGGGTATCCACGTGCAATCCAAGATTAAGAGATGTAAGAATTATGATCAGGATTGGGCACCGAAGAAAAAATAATACACAACTCAGAAAACATTAAAAAAGAAATTCTACAATATTATATCAAGCAATTAGACATAATTAGTAAATTAGCTAGCATAACCGGGCTTGGGGGCGCATCCAATATTTTGTTCAACACTTGTCGTCAAATCATAAGTCGTGTATGTGTCGATGGGAGGGACCTAAGTCAATTGAATAATTGCATTAAATCACTGCATGTTTGAGTCTCAATTAATATATAATTTATACACTATGCCTAATTTAATTAAATTAAATAATATTGAACCATTAAAATACCAAAAGAATTAGGTTATTAATTTGACTAAATTTGAGAAAGTTCTGGGTGTGAGTAATTAATTAATGTGGCTCTAAAATTTGTTGTGTTTTGTACCAGTCCATGATTCGGTGAATTGACAATCACAGGTAGCTGGAATTTAAGTTATTTAATGAAAACAATTAATGTGACATATAATAACGTATATTAATTAATTAACCGGCTCTATTTCAAAACTATTTTCCATGCTAATGTAGGCCACTATCCTTATCTTAATTTTCTTTATACCAAAAGGAATGATAATCAAGAAGAAGACCTAAAATTATGGACTTCACCTTCAAAGAATTCCTTGCAATTACATTGGTTATTAATCATAATTAATTAATTAGGAGTGATAAGAAGATCGCAAGAATATAAAATGACCAAATAAATGACCAATTGTCATGTGGTCATTTTTAGTCTAGATATCCCGTGACCAAATTTGGTCATTTATCTTGGTCGTTTTCAGTTGGTTTTTATCCAGTGACCAAAATTGGTCATTTATCTTGGTCTTTTTTAGTTAGCTCACTTAAATTTATCAATTTTGGTCATTTATCCTTTGAAAAAAATTGTGGTGACCAAAATTTTTGGTCTTCTTGTCACTAATCTCTCATTTTCCACTAGTGCTCCTTAATTGCTTGCCCCTCTACCATCCATCCTGAATCCACCTCACACAAGAAACTACAAGGTTGGTGATAACACTAACTATTTCCCCAAAATTAGTTGAACTCTAGTTTCAGACATGATTTATTCTTCTTTTGATGTGGCTCCTTTTGATGTGGCTCCTTGATGTGGCTCCTTTAGTCACAGCTTCTTCGCACATAGATCTGTGGACCAACACATAATTCACAAGATAGATTAGACAATTTTACTCAAAAATTGAAGAATGAAAAAGTGCAAAAATGGCTTGCAACTATGAATTCTTTCATTAATCAAAAGTAATTGGATGAATAATTACACTGTAATACACTAGTATTAATAACCAGCCAATTCGAATGCATGAGAGAGGAATTCGAATTGATTGACTCTGCATAACTGCATGGATAATTGGACATGTCTAAATCATTATTGGAGCTCAACTAGTTAGCCCCAGTTGCCTCAATCAGTGCTCTAGTCAGTTAGAATCAGTTAACAAGCCTAGCTGAATGTGGTAGGTGAGGAATTGTGCCTTCCCACATGCAATCAATCAATGAATGGTGCTAAATGAATGTATCTGGATGTAACTAAATGTAACTGAATGTAACTGACTCCTAACTAGGCTTAACTAGTCAGTAACTGAACTCAACTAAAGGAGTTGATTCTCTCACTCTGAGTGGATCCTAAATTGTAGGGTTTTGTCTAGGAGGCTCCTAAACTGATGCATGCAAGTGCAGTCAGTGGAAGTTAGCCTCAACTAGTGTTCCTCGCACTCTAGTAACTAGTACATGTGGCCCAATTTAGACATGTAGACCCAATGATGCTAGTGACTAAATATAGACTGAAAAGACTCCTAATTTAGACATGATTGACCAAATTGGAAAAGGGAGGATTATAATCCTAAAACCTTGTGGATTCTCAGTTAGATGGAAATTGTTTCATGTAACTTATCTTTGCATGTTGCAGTAAAAGAAAAGTATTTTATGTGATCTATGAAAATATCTTCCGTTGTGATCTCCACTAGAAAGGTATCTGGTGAAAGTATTGAAGGGGTACTAGTAATAAATTATGGGTATTTCTTACATCGATGTTGAAAACTAAGTACTAAGTACTAATCATGTAACTGATTAAGCATGGCATTGGTAGCTTTATTGAAAATGAACTTCATTTATATTTATCTAATACCTTGTTTAAGAGAAACTCGTGGGAACGATGGGGAATGGGAAGGTATTATTTATAATCCCACCACTACAATATTAAGTGATCGAGGAGCCCTATGAGTTGCAGCACCCCTAGGATGAGGGAGCTCTACAAAATCACCAAGCTAAAGCATACGAAACATTGTTTAGCACAATTAGCCACTACATATAAACATAGGGTAATTGATCTTGTTTGATAAATGTAAAGAAGAAATACAGGACCATAAGGCCTAACTTGAATGTTTAACCTCTAATTATCTTGTTGTTGGGTAGATTGGTTTAGTATTGAGAGTATTGTTAACACTTGCTTTGTTTTTCTTGGACATCCAAGAGAAACCAGAAAGGCACTTGGATGAAAAATACTTGTAAAGGTATATGAATTGAAAGTAAATTTATTCATGTGAAGTAATAAGTTTATCGATTCAGTGAATAGGAAAAATAGGAATACGTGAACCTTTGTGAATCATGAAAGCTAGTGATGTTAGATTGTGATTCATGTATATGATGTCAATATTAACCTTGGTAGACATGCAGATGTATGTGTACATGATGATTGACATGGACTGGTTGAAAAAGTATATAGTAGCTTTAAATTATGTTAGAAATGTTGACCCTGCACCCAACAGAAGGTTCCCTCTTTCGATAAACCATTCCAGATATCCCTACCTATAACGGTCTATAAGGATATCTGGAAGGTAGTCATGTGTGGGAAAATAGCTTTTCTGAAAGATAGAATGGAGTTCAAAATTGGACAAAGACAAGCTTGGAAGAGATCAGTTGATTGATTCTCTAACCAATTGACAAAGAGAGAGTGTGAATGCAACTAATCATTCCTTTAAAAAATTCAACTATGAAGCATGTGAGTTAAATATCTGTAACTTTGACAGATCTACGATCGAGGATAGATTAAACAAAGGAGAGTTAGAAGTAAGATAAAACTCTGGAATGGCTAAAGTTAACTTAAACTGCGTGGGTAGATCTATGGTTGGGATATGGTGACCGTGATGATCCAAGGATTGGTGGGAATCCCGCTAAACTAAATTGAATGGAGATTAAATTATGGAAGGTGGACCTGGAATTCCACTGTTCATTTTGAGTAGAGATAAATCCAATGGCTCTGGAGCATTCCGCTAGAAGGAAGAGCGCAAAAGATAAAAGGTGATTCGAACTGCAGAATTGGAAAGTAACCGATGCGAAGGAGATTGAGATCAACGGACAAGGTTGATCATCGAAGAATATCTATGGTTGCCACAAATTCCACTGGTTAAGGTTGCATAGTCGTCACAAAAATGAATGGATGTGGAATTTTAATGTAATTCTATCTATAGTAATTGAAGTCAACCATCGATCTAGGTGGATCAATATCTAATGGTCCTTAAATATTCCACTAATTCAACTAGAGAGTTGGTTAATAGTCCAGTTTGAATGTGGAAATTTTATGAAAAATAAATCACCTCCAATTTGAAGTACGCTCTACATGAAGATCCAAAGGAATACTCGTCGAGTTGGTTACATTTAGATATTTTTCCAAATATAGAACCTGAATAGATTGTGTATCATTCATAAGAAAGACTGTATACAGGGAAGGCGGGAATCAAGATCAGAGTGTCCTTTCACTGAAATAAAATCAGCAAGCTACATGAAGTAGTGAGAAAGATGGGTAAATAGAGAATGTTTAGTTAATAAAAAACTAAACATAGTATGTGGTGAAGGGCACAATGAGTGTGCAATGGTCTAGTACGAAGGCATGATGAACAAGATTGCTTAACCATGGGTATGGAAGGTTTGTTTCAGTTACATAAATAAGGTGAAAATGTCTAGTTATTTTGATGATGCATATAAGATAACCATATAGTATACTCACATGGTTTGAATTCCTTAGTATTGTAATTTTTAAGATCACTTCATAGATTAGTGTAAATCCATGTGCAAGGGACAAACGTCTGAGAAGGACCTCATGGCAGTGAAAACTAAACAAAATAGATTTTTGAATCCCATATTTGGATTTTTTATACTTTTATATTGGTGGTTTCACTAATCTAGAATTTTGTTAAGATGACGTGTTATATGTGGTTTTCCAAGTTGGCAACAAGTGCAAATTATAGGGGGTAAGTTCTCCCACTTACCAGAGCCAAACAATAAGAGGACAACCTCAGGATTGCAAAAATCAAATTCCATAGGAGAGAGAATTGCAAAATCATAATTTGATTTGATTAACTATGTATGACTGGTTTGATGTAGGAACGAGGTTAGGAGATACATCATAGAAAAACCATGTATGGTGGCATGCAAGAAACAAAACACTAATTGAGATGATAAAAGTTTCCCTTGAGGTAGGTCTTGGGGGTGCCTTTGTTGTCTAAAATCTAAGCAGGATACCTGTGGAGTTAGAAGGACTTGCTTATGCAAATATGTATTTGGGTTGTTTAGCATATTCTTGCTGATATACATGCCTGATATTGCATATCTAAAATTGTTTAATTAAAATGTGTTGCACAAACCTCCTTATGCAAGGTAGCCTCATTACCAAAAGATGATAACAGCTCTCAGGAAGTAATTCTTTTGGAGAAAAAATTGAAGGTAGATCTAGTGGATTACTTGTCTAAATGCTTGGAATGTCAATAGGTGAAGGAGGAACATCAACATTGAGCAGGTTTGTTACAAACCTTACCAAATCCTAAATGGGAATCGGAGGTAATGTCTTTGGATTTTATTACAGGTTTTCCATTGACTAAAAAACAACATGATTAAATTATGGCCGTAGTGATAAATTAAACAAGTCTTCTTATTTTATACCTATGAAATTGGCTTACAAGGCTATCAATGTTGTAGAAATATTCCTGAAGGAAATGTTTTGACTTCATGGAGTGCTAAAAATGGTAATTTTTGACCGGGATGTCAAGTTTACATCAAACTTTTGGAAATCATTGTTTGCAGGTTTAGAAACCAAGATAAACATTAGAGGAATTTTGGGGTCTAAAATGGGCCTCCTAAGGAAAATAATAAAATAATAGTTAAAATAATAAAATAATATTGATTAATTTTGGAGGAAGAAAGAAAAAAACTACTTTTTGTGTTCATATTTTCGACATATCTCCCTGCGTTCTTACTCAAATTTCGATCGGGAGAGCTCGTTGGATGTGGAATTTGATTCCGCATCCAACGAATACCCACACTACATACTTTTGATGAAACCCGCTACCCCAAAAACAAGAAATACTTGAAAAAACATGATGATGATGTCATCATCACATTTTTTCAGGTATTTATTGTTTTTAGGGTAGTGGGGTCCATCAAAAGTATGCAGTGTGGGTACTCGTTGGATGCGGAATCAAATTCTACATCCAACGAGCTCTCCCGATCGAAATTTGAGTAAAAACACAATGAGATATGTCGAAAATACGAACAAAAAAGGTAGTTTTTTTTAATGACAAATATGTCAATTCAACCATTATGGTTGACTTATTTTATTGAAATTCTATTGGTTCTTGAATTCCAACTCACAAAAACTTAATTTGGCACGTTTTCTTATAAGGCCCATTTTAGACCCCAAATTTCCTCTAATGCTTCAGCACTAGATACCACCCAGAAACAGATGGACAAATAGAATGGACAAACCAAGTCATCAAGGAGATGTTGAGGATGTATGGTGTGGAAAGAACCACTAAGTGGGAAGACTATTTGCATCTGGCAGAATTTGCATATAATAATGGCTACCAACCCTCTTCCAAGATGAGTCCATTTGAATTTTATATGGGCATAAGTGTAACAGTCTAATATCATGGAGTAACCATGTTTATAGATTAATGTTAAGACCTAATTTATTAGAAGATATGGAACTAACTGTGAATCAGGTACAATAAAACTTGAAGGCTTCACAATACAGGAAGAAAATTTATGCCGACTTAAAAAGAACTTGTTAGCACCATAATTGAGCCCAAAGGTTGCGGAAGGCCCGTTCCGGCGTAATAGCTGAACCACTTTCGAAGAGAGAACTGGAATTCTGCTCTTTTGAGAGGGATCTCTCACCAAATGTTAACAATGCTGGATATATATACAAGTGAAACTATAAATTGTTTGTGAAATTGGTTGAAACAAAACACAGAACCATTTGGCGATGGAGTCAATATATGTAATAGAAATAAACAAAACTTTTGCAAGTGATTTCAACATAGGGGCAAGGTAGCCACTCCATCATAGTCAATTTATAATTGTCTGGTGGAAAAGAAGAACATGAACAGACCATCAACACAGAGCATTGAAAAATGAATTCTGTATTAACTTTAGAAGAAAACTTTGGTGAATGTCTGAAACAACAGACGAAGCATAGCAAGTATGAATTCCAAACTGTTATACACTATGTTCAGATATGAAAGAAAACAAAATGGGAGAGATAAACAGGAAAAAAAACATTCACACAAGAAAAGAAGAAACAGACTGCAAATACAAACGACACATGAATACCTGTAAAAACTGCCGACTTCGGCTTTGCAATTTTTATAAAAATTCTCTCAAGAACATATACAACAAAATTACATTAGTTTCAACCTTTTCTCCTTCTTCAGGAGGTATATTTATAGCTATTTGGATTCTCTAAACCGACATTCGGGAACTAAAATTTGTCACAACTGAAGTACATCCTCTAAGAAAATATGAGGTGGTAGACCAGCTGTGATTTGCATAAAACAACTAAACAATGAAATGTGGAATGCAGCAAGAATATTGCATGAAAGTTTCCTATATTTCCATCTAGCGGGTGATGACTGTATAAAGCTCTGAGAGAGGTGATCATTGGAACGGGAGTGCAATGTTGAGAAAACTTTCGGCGTATTTCCATTGCCGCTCCTACGGATGCATTTTGAATTTGGTCGACCCATACTGTAAATGACATTCCATAAATTAGGACCAGGTAGGGGCGTGATTGCCATGTCGTAGACTTGTGCTCGAAGCTCCATCATTTTGGGTACGAAGTCTCGGGGACCTCAACGCATGCAGCTCTAAAATCGAACAACAATTAAAAATCATTTGTCAATTTATCAAAAATGATCTTCCCTGACAACGATTGTTGCATATCTCTGAACTTGCTGTTGTCTAATCGAAAGTGCACCAGGCATTCCCGATACTCCTTCTGGGACAATAGAGGACACTTTTCTTCCTAGAAAAATGGAAGTCCTCTGCTTACCAGTGGTTTGAATAGCTTGATGAACTCCCAGAATTTGTGCTCAGTAACCTCTATCTTGGCCCATACAGTCTCCAATAGCCTGTTCTTAGCAACTTCTTTTCTAGCTCTGGAGACAACAACAACCCGATTTTGGATACGTATCTATTAGTGGACTTGTCTGACATAGAGCTTAGGAAAGTAATGGCATTTTACGCTATTAGCAAGGGCCTTTTCTGTATTTCTCCTAATACTGTCAGGAATTTTTTCTTGGCTTCAGCCATAGTACTTTCCTGGTCTTCAATGACATCTAGATAAGGCCGAAACTTGTCAGCTTCTATAATGATTTGATCCCAGATCAAATGTCTAGTACCTTGAAAGGAAATCTTACCGACTACCTATTGGTTTAGCTTGGCATTTTGTTGAACCAATCCTTGGCATTTTGCTTTTGTCTTTTCTCTTCTTTCTTCTTCTTTGACCCTCTCTTTTTCCAGTTCCTCGATCTATTGTTTTAGTTTGATGAGATATATATCTTTTAGGCCTATATGGGACATTGCTCTTGAAAGGGAACTAGTATCTATCTCCCCATCTACACTTGTGGATTGAATTGTACACTCTGCACTTCTTCCTTGAAGCTCTGTTTCCTTCATTTCTAATCTAGTTTTTAATTCTGCATTGTTTTTCTTCAAAAGCTAGTTGTCTGCTTCCCACTACCTCTCTTTGTATTTGAGCTTTAGTAGCTTATCTTTGCAATTGGTAAGATCAGCGTTCAAGGCCTCTTTTTCTCTTTCAAAGTCAGCCAATTCTTCTATTTGGACGAGCTAGGTGGCAGGGACTTTTAACTTCTTTTTCAGGGTCTGGATCTCTTTCTCTTTATCATCAAGAAATTTGTGAGCCAAAATCCCTTTATGTGCAAGTCCTTCTATTTGCATAGCTTCATTCTGTATATTTTTTATTTGGGTTTTGAGTGCTTTATTCTCCACTCTCACCTTCCTTAAAAGATTTAAATTTTTCTCCTTACTCTCCTCTATCTTGGACATCTGTATGGTAGCCTTAAGCAATCTGGCATTCAATATATCTCCAATCTCTTTGTTGAGGTGTATTATGTCAGTAGTGGGGACATTTGAGAGGTTCACATTGACTTCTAACATCTTGTTCCCCATTGCCAAGGCCAAGCTAAGGGTGTCAGTGGCATGATCTCTTACAGTTTTCAGCACCACATTGGGGAAAGGTAACCACAATGCCTTGCTATATAGTTCAATCGTCTCCTTGAAAATTTTATGAGCCCTCTCTTGGTAAGAACCTATCCAGTCCTTTTTGGATGAATGCTTGCTTGGAGTCTGCACGTCAAATACATACTCTTGTATTTGCAATTTGGATATCTTTTGCTCTTCTTCTTGTTGTTCTTTCGCTAACTTCTTCTTCTTCACCTATCCCTTTGTCTGGCTCCTTTTAACCTGCACTAATTGCTACTCATGTTCTACTTTATACTTCTTAGGCATGCTAGATATGTCCACTTCTTCAGTTTCCATGGGCTCGGGACCCCCTCTTTTTATTGAACTAACTGAATAGCTGACCAGTGAGGAGAATTCCCTAACTATTGCAACCACTTTATCCAATTCTCTTTGTGGATAAACTACCCCAGGTAGCTATGAGCCAGTACCCTGCTCTATGCTGGTATCCATCGGGGAAGGATTAGGGAAATTTTCCCAATTGGCTGCTGCTGTAAGTCTAGGTATTTCAGTGTGTTCAAAAGGCCTGCATTTATGAGCTTTCCTCCTTTTGGAAATTACCTGGTGAGGGTCGTAATTTACCGCTTGTCCCAGGGAAAACTCCACGCCTCTAAGCAAGTTGGTAACAGGGGGGAAATAATCCCTGCTTCTAACTGTGTATGGTCCTACTTCCCATGGGAAAATCAAAATTGAACTTTTCTTAGAGTTCAAGAAGTGCTCTTCTTCAAGAATGAGTTCTTGTCGGATCAACTCCAGGGAGAAAACCCTGGTAGTTAGAAAACTAGCATAATGTAAGGCGGATGTACGAAGCCATACAACCTTATGGTCCTTCAAAATTATGTGAAGAACCAATCCCCTATATTCTTTCTATTTGACAGCTACAACATTTTCCTCATCTTAGGCAACACCCTAGGTAACCTTTCTTGAAAGAAGAGTTTGTATATTTCAGCCATCAATTGATTCATGAATTTACAGTATTCTGTGGCCATATTAGTAGTGATTTCAAGTTCTAGTACTTGTAGGTCCTCCTCATTATAAGCTATAAGCATTCCCAACAAAAAGGACTTGAATCTGGACATTCTAGTGCCATGGAAATTCACTAACTAAGAATGGATGTTCTTGG
Source organism: Pseudotsuga menziesii (assembly GCA_001517045.1). Classification (NCBI taxonomy): domain Eukaryota; kingdom Viridiplantae; phylum Streptophyta; class Pinopsida; order Pinales; family Pinaceae; genus Pseudotsuga; species Pseudotsuga menziesii. Next base: position 31,079 of record LPNX011217872.1, on the reverse strand, counting down.
CTAGGAACTCATCAAACTTAAGGCAACAGGATTGACAGGATTATCCAAGGAATTCAGGTTCAATCGGACAAGCACTCAGGACAAACAAAAGACTCAATAATGACTCCATCACATAAGCGTCAGTATCTAGACCTAGGATTTGACTGGCCAAGGATATACACCACTGAGTTTCTTCATTGAAATGGTTGAGTTCAATACGGTAAGACAGGTCGATGGGTTCACTATTGGGTTTAGAATAGGTTTTCAAGAAGGTTTCTTTACTCTTGTCTGTAGAATCTCTAAAATAGAGTATAATATTTTCTTCCTGGTAGTCTTGGGATATATGGACGAATTCGTCAGGGAAATCCAGGGTTTTGTGGATGACAGAGGCTTGGACTCGCAAAGGATTTCATACTTTGATTTATTCATAATGACACCTTCGGGGATAGATAAATTGTTTGCACACCATTTGAAAAACTTAGGGAAATGGGGGGTTCGGCCAACAGAGAAGAAATGGAAGAAAGGTTTAAAAACACCACAATTATCTCCACCTCGGTTCTTAAGTTCTTCCAATTTGCTTCTGGCAGTTTCATTGGCTTCCCCCACCAGGATGGTATAAAAAATCTCAGCATTCTCATCCACTAGACTTTCTTCTACCCTTCAACCTGTGGCCTTAGCTTCTACATCGTCTCTCACCCCTATCACTTCTGTAGCTCCTACTACGTCCATGTTTAAATAGCACTGAGAGGGTATTAGGGCCTACCTTCTTCTGTATCATAGTATCCTGGTCGGTCCACGTTGACGCTCTCTAGGTGGTTGGATATTCGGTGGCTTCGAGGTTCTGGAAAAGGAAAATCTTTGCAACTTCACGTGGACCCCTTTATATATTTTCACACAACATAACCTTCGTGCTCATCCCAGGCGTCTTGCACCGTAGATATCACTCTTCGTGATATGAACCGTAGATATGTGAGGTTCTTTATGTTACATCTTTCCCTACTTCGCACGTGTGTATCTCAACTATCGATCAAGATCGACTTCTTCACAACCGTTGATCTGGGTGGACCCTACCATTTTTCATGAAGTGAGGTTGTGGTTCCCTCCATGCTACTCCAGGTTGTGAAATTGACTATGAACGCTGATCTTCCTCTGTTCTCATAGGGACCATCGATTTGAGTGGCTCATACCACTTTTAACAATCTGTGATTGCTACAGCATCCTCGCAAGTCTGGAATGTGAAATCAATTTTAACGGTGGATCTTCTTGTATCCCATTCTCGACCGTCAAATGCATCCGTCCTTTAAACTATTTCGCAATCTGGAAAAGTGGCTCTAGTCAGGCATGTTCACCATGCAAAATGTTTTGACATTGTTGATATACCATCCAATCAATCTCAGCCATTCGATCATGAGTCTCACTTAATGCCTTCGGTGCGCTCGATGTTCTCTTCTTTATCCTGCTCCTCCGATCCACAGACTATTTGTTTCTTTTGGCGTTCACCACCGAGGCTTATTCCAATGATTGAGTGCTATCTTGTGTGTGCCATCAGGCCCTTCTGCGAGCACTGAGCTACCTTCCGAACACATCTTGACAAGGCTAAAACTCCCATGTATCTCTTATGAACAAAATTTAACAAAGCGTCAACAACCAACTCCATGAGGGATGCTATCCTCCCAGTGACGTAGCAAAGAACCCATAGACTAGTCACCTACTCCATTGAAAACCTCCTTTTATTTCATTTCTTGAAGAAAGAAAAACATACTTTGAAAGAATGGTTACCTCTTCTGATCTTAGGGCCTTCTCCACAGGCTTCAAATATTCTGATTCACCATCTGTACTATTTAAAATATAATACATATTTACACTATGATACAAGGACTTTCGTCCCTTCATTCCAGGTAATGTTTCAGGAACCTCGCATTCACTGTGCCTCCTTCGTACTGTGGCCCATCTGGATACTGTAAAATGAAGATGTTGTCTCCTCTGTGCACCACAATAAGGTATGGGCCCACCCATAAATGGTCAAATTTTCAATGTTTCCCTTTCTCTTCGTGCGGGGCATCCCATTTTAGCCCCAATTCATCGACCTGGAAAACATCTTCCTTTATTCTTCTGTTGAAGGTATTTTTCATTTTCTCCTGATGTATCTGTACTTTATCATAAGCCTTGTCCCTTTCTTCATTAAGCTTAATGATCTGGTTGATCCTTTTCTGAATGGGGTTAGGCTCATCCAAAGGGTCCCACAATAACTTCATGATAGGAACGCCCAGAAAGGAAGGAAAATTTACCTCGGCTCCATATACTAGCTGAAATGGTGACATACTGATGGCCCTTTTGGTGCTGATTCTGTTGGCCCACAAGGAATATTTCAATTTCGTGTGCCAGGATTTCTTGTTATCTTCCAACAACTTCTTAATGATCCTCACAAGGCTTTTGTTATAGGATTTTCCCAGTCTGTTCCCCTATGGGTAATAAGCCGTAGAGTGATTTAAGATTATATAAAATTTGTGGCAAAAATTAATCATTTTCCTGGATTTAAATGCAGGTGCATTTTCTGTCACAATCCGCTTCGGGCAGCTGAACCTTGATAAATATTATTTTCTAAGAAATCCATTATCACATCTTCTGTGGCTCTCCTGGTTGGTATGGCCTCAATCCACTTTGTGAAGTAATCAGTGGCAGTCAAAATCCACTTATGATTCCCAGAGGAGTTTGGATTTATTTCCCTGATGAAATCTAACCCCCGTTGCTAGAAAAGGGCTTCCACAGATATAGGGTTGAGGGGAAGAGACACCACTTTCCTTTTTCCTTCAAAAATATAACATTGGTGGCATTTTCTTGTTACCTTATAGACATATGAAAACAACAAAGCCAAATAAAATCCTACCCTTATAATTTTGTTTGTGGTAACTTTCGAGGTATGGTGCCCCCCACAATCTCCTTCATGAAATTCCTTTGCTGCATGCTGAGATTCATCCTCTAGAAGACAGTTCAACTATATTCTCTTGGGATCCTTCCAATAAAGGTATTGTTCTATGATGCAAAATTTTGCAGCTTTCAGTTTTACAGATCTAGCCCGGGTTTTTCTTAGCCCAGCAGGACGTTGTGAGTTTTGTAATATGAAAATAATGTCAACATACCAAGGAGATGTAGAGAAATAAGGTTTCACCTACAACTCTGCCTCTACTTGACTAGACTGAAAGGCTAGAAAATTAAGCTACAGAGAGTCACAATGGGAGTCAGTCATCATCTTAGCCTACCCTTTCCCTTTGATCAAATTTGTGGGCTTGATTTCTATGTCGTATTCGAGGAACACTGCAACCCATTTAGCTCTCTTTCCTTCTGGATCCGGCTATGTAAGTATGATTTTCACTACACTCCAGGGTACATAGGCGATTGTGTGGGAATAGAGGAGGTAGATTCTGAAATACTTCAAGGCTTTGACCAAAGAATAGGCTTGTTTTTCCACTATATTGTATCTTAACGCTCCATCCCTCAATATTTTACTGAAGAACACTATGGGTTGTTATTCACCTCGGTCATTTTTCTGTAGCAACACTGTCGCTACAGTGTGTTCTGAAGCATATGAGAATACTAGGAAATATTTCTGAAAATCTGGGCTGATCAGTATAGGAGCCTCTGAAATGGCTTGTTTTATATCTTTGAAAGCTTTCTTTGCTCCTATCATCCATTTGATTTCATGATCTTTCCTTAGCAAGTAACTAATTCCATCATGATTTCGGTAAAGCTGGGGATGAATCTCCTTACGAAGTTGACTTGACTGATGAAATACGGTATCTCCTTCTTACTCAGTTCTTCTACTTTCAAGATGCCTTTTACCCTGTCTGGATTGATCCTAATCCCTTCCTTTGAAATTATGTGCCCTAGCAACTTTCCTTCTTCTAGAGCGAAGTTCAACTTTCTAGGGTTTAATGAGATGCCATACTTCTTGCATTTAATGAAAAATCTTTCCAAATTCCTGACATGATCTTTATCCCACCTGGAGTATACAGTAATGTCTTCCATGTATACCACCACAATTTTTTATTTTTCTTCTGCAAAAGCAAAATCCATGGTACGTTGGAAAGTTGCTGCATCATTCATTAACCCGAACGTCATCTTTGCATACATGAATGTACCCCAAGGTGTGGTGAAAGCTATTTTTTCTTGGTCTTCAGGTAACACCTTCACCTGATTGTAACCGGAGAAACAATCCACAGTGGATATCCTTTCTGATCCTACCACCTTCTGCAGGATCTGGTCCTTATTTGGCAATGGGTAGTTGTCTTTCAAAGAAACTTTATTTAAATTTCTGAAATCTACGCATAGCCTTATCTCCCCATTCTTTTTCTGAACAGGAACCAAATTGGCTACCCATTTTCAAAACCTTAGAGTAATTATTATCTTTGCATCAAACAACCTTTTTACTTCTTTTTCAACAATGGGTACTAGCTTCGAATTGATCCTCTTGAGTTTTTTCCTGAATTGTTTTTCTCTGGGTTTAATCGGAATTGTATGCTATATGATGGAAGCATCATACTCTTTCAGATATTCATAACTCCATGCAAACACATCCATGTATTTCTTCATCGGGTTCACGTACCCTTCTTTTTCTTTAGCGGGTAATTTCTTGGAAAATTTTATGAATTTTGGGTCGCTTTCAGTGCTAATATTTATATCTTTGAAAACATCCATGGCAGGCTCAACCTTTGTTTCTATGGCTACATCATTTTGTTCAAAAAGAGACTCTAAAGGGATCAAACATCTGGGAATATGATTTCTTTTCAACTCGACTATATCCCTTCCTCCCAAAGAGTCTTTTAATTTTCCCGTCCCGATGGCTTCTTCCCCTTCCTCTTCAACATTTAGGAAGTTTTCGGGGTCAGTGCCACCTTCATCTATGTGGGTGTTTACAAACTCATCGGAAAACTACAAAAATATTTTGATCTGCATATCATCTTTGAATACTTGCCAATATTTGGTGTTGTCTGGTATGTAAGGTCTATTTATAATATCTACTTTATACTTCCTTTTGCCCGCCATAGGAGCTTCGAATTTTCCTGCTACAGTCGCTAGAGAGTCTGGCATTGTATTCTCATATTTGGGGATCACTTGGACCATATGTTCAGTGAAGAAATTTCTGAACTTATCTCATATCTCATTCTGGTAATTTCTCATTCTTGGATGTCTAGTCTGATAGCTGGCGTTCACCTGATTTACTACAAGCTCCGAATCCCCAAAAATTTGGACCCTTTCTGCTCCTAAATCCTTTAGTTCATGCAGACCTAACAACAAGGCCTCATACTCTACTACATTGTTAGAGAATTTAAAAGTCAACTTATAAGAGTAATCTTTGGTATCCCTAATGGGGGAGATTATATACACACATGCGCTAGCACCCGCTTTAGCCACTGAGCCGTCGAAGTACATCTTCCACAGTCCTTCATCCTTCTTCTTTATTTCCAAAGCTTCCAACTCACTAGTCTCTTCTTTATCCTTTTTACCTTTCCACGACACAACAATTTTAGAGTTGCAAGGAGATGTATCATTAAATAAAATAGACGATCCCAAGTCCGTGCCGACACCATAGAAATGATGGATGTCGGGCTAAGCCTGAATGCTCATGACGTAAGGCAATCTATTCTCACTGTACAACCTTTTGTTTTCATTCTGAATGGGAATTGTCACATATGTCATGTCCATTTGCAAGCTACCTTTCAGCTTCAAAGTCCAAGACCTTGAAAGCAAAATACCAAACTTGGGAGGAATGTCAGCCACAACGACATCCATGACTACAATTTTAGATGGAAACTTATTTAAAGACACCACCATGTATTTGATCAATCCCGAACATTTTACCCTCTTAGAATCTAAGGAATACAGGTCTTTATAAGTCCTGGTAATCTCCAGTCCCAGGATTTCCACCACTCCCTTTGGCATCCTATTGTGTGAGGCTCCTGAATCCAACATAGCATTGTGTACCACCATATCATGTATATTCAAGCTCATGTAAAAGGGAGGAACCTCCTTGTCTTCACTGTCCATTTTGTCAATCTTAGACCCTAGAATAATAGTAGGGTTGTCTTCAGTCAGTTACAAGATATCCGGGTGAGCTTCTCCTTGATTGGCAATCATCTTTTTTATAGTGTCCCTATATTCCTGATTCCTCAATAATTCATTGAAAGGAATCGAGACCTTTAGCTTATCTAGCTCGTTTTGGAGGTTAAACATGGGGGTGGTTTTTCCCAGTTCAACCAGTTCCATTGGCTCCAACTCTTTCACATTACTATTCCCTTTTTCCACTTCTCTAGGTGCTATCGACCCCTTTTGTTTTTCATCTCTTTTCCCTGGGCCGGTCTGACTACTAGAAGGCTGGTCTAGTTTTAATCCTCCTTTATGTATAGCAACATCCCTATTTCTTAACATAATATTCCTAACATCATCTATAGCATGCATATACCCTTTATCATATTGCTCCAATTCCCATGTCTGGATCTTAACATCCACTTGAGCGAACATATCATGTTCCTCTTCAATCAAGTAGATCTCAGAGTCCAAATCACCGAAATGATGGATATGATCTCCAGCGGGCTCAGCTTCATCTTTGAGAGCCACATAGTTTTCAGGGAAAGGAGTCTTGATAAGCTTCTCTTCTTGGTTTCTTGGATTCCTCACATCCCTTGGTCTATTTGGTTGGAGTGGGGGAGGGACTTGCCTTCTAAAATTAGGATTCCTTATCTGAGGTTCATTCTGCTCTCGGTTCGCCGGCTTGGACTCTACCATTAGCCAGTCCATCAATTTTTCTATATTTTTGAGCTTCATCTCAAATTTTATATCACTGGATGAAGAGACAAAAGTAGAGGGGTGTGCCTCTTCTCTACCTTTCCTTCTGTAAACCTCCGCCCTTGGTTTAATTTTTCCACATGCCATCATATTGGTTTCTACTTCTAGGGTGTCAGTGAACATGGCTGGGAGGGTGTTTGAATTTCTTTCTCTCAATAACAAAGCAAAATCATTGTCAAAGGCATCAGCGTAATGAAGTTTAGTCGCCCCGGGCGAAGGTTTAATATTGGTAGGTATCGATTTGTAGACCCGCATGAATCTACTGGAAAACTCATGGACCAATTCAGAACATCCTTTATTGAGATTGTTGTATTGAGACAAGACTTGAAATGGGATTTGTTTATCATCCCAACTTTCTAGAAATATGGTCTGAAAACTAGCGAAGCTGCGGATAGACCTAGGTGGAAAATCTTTGTACCACTTCTTGGCCTCCCTAGACAAACTCTGAGAAAACAACCGCATTTTGACATCTTCATCGTCCACCTCTTCCAGGTCAATGAATTCATAGAACTTATCCACATGGTATCTTGCTGAGACATTTCCCTCCCCATCATAGAGTGTAATTCTTTGAGCGTAGTTCAAGGGGAGGCCATGTAGAACTAGAGGTAGGGATAATGGGGAAAATCTAGCAGCAGCCATTTGGGTAGGTTGATTATAAACATATAAGGGGTTAGGAAACTGGTTGTTCTAAAAGATAGGGGATATCTCTTCATCTTTTGGTGGGGTCTATAGGTTCAACCACAAATAATCAAGCAGATAAGATTGCAGTGTATTAGGGCTAACCCCAGTTTTCCTTAGGTCGGATTCACATTTAGATTTGGTTAGTAGTCTTTCAACCCCAACCCCCCAGTTGGGTTCTGCTATGCCATACAAATATTGAGAGGATGAAGTACCAAACAATGTAAAATCCACTTTCTCTTTATTTCTATTTCTAAGTATTCTTTCTGGATTATCCACACTTTGCAAAGTTTCAGGATAAGGGTTACCTCTAGTGTGGATCTTTCTAGAAGATAGGATATCTAGTGTGATACTAGTCAAAGTGGGTGTGGAGTCACCGGGAAAAATGTACAACCTTCTCACGAATTCAGAAATCTCTATTTGCCCCCAAAAATATCTTTCTTTCTAACCACCGATGTCCTTAGTGGAGTCACCTTCCAGAATCTTTCGGTGGAGTTTCCAAGGCAAATGATACAACCTTTTTCAAATGCAATAATATATGTTTTCCCATAGAACCCTTTATCCTTGGAGGTTTTTTCATTCTTCCCAGGGATGATCTTTAACTCATCCCTGGAAACGGCACCAGTTTGTTAGCACCGGAATTGAGCCCAAAGGTTGCGGAAGACCTGCTCCTGAGTAATAGCAGAACCACTTTCAAAGAGAGAACTAGCCTTCTGCTTTTTTGAGAGGGATCTCTCACCAAATGTTAACAATTCCAAATATATATACAAGTGAAACTATAAATTGTTTGTGAAATTGGTTGAAACAAAACACAGAACCATTGGGCGATGGAGTCAAGATATGTAATAGAAATAAACAGAACTTTTGCAAGCTATTTCAACATAGGGCCAAGGTAGCCACTCGATCACAGTAGATTTATAATTGTCTTGTGGAAAAGAAGAACACGAATAGACCATCAACACAAAGCATTGAAAAATGAATAGTGTATTAACTTTAGAAGAAAATTTTGGTGAATATTTGAAACAATAGAGGGAGCATAGCAAGTATGAATTCCAAACTATTAAACACTATGTTTAGATATGAAAGAAAACAAAATGGAAGAGATAAACTGGAAAAAAAACATTCACATAAGAAAAGAAGCAACATACTGCAAATACGAACGATACATGATTCCCTATAAAAACCGCTGACTTTGGCTCTGCAATTTTTATTGAAATTCTCTCGAAAACATATACAGCAAAATTACATTAGTTTCAACCTTTTCTCCTTCTTCAGGAGATATATTTATAGCTATTTGGATTCTCTAAACCAACATTCGGGAACTAAAATTTGTTACAACTGAAGGACATCCTCTAACAAACTCTGAGGTGGCACACCGGCTGCGATTTGCATAAAATGGTTAAACAATGAAAGGTGGAATGCAGGAGGAAATATACATGAAATTTTCATATATTTCCATCTGGAGGGTGATGAATGTACAAATCTCTTGTAACATCCTCGACCCTCTAACCGGGGAAGAGGACGCTACCAACATCGAACATACGGGCAAACAACCCCATGAACATGGACAGACATCAATGCTGAAATAAAAATCTTAAACATAATACATACCAAGATGCATAATCCATCATACAAGGATGCATGGTTACTCAACATTCAGTGGAAGAAAACATATACATTCCAGCATTCCACATATTCATCATAATTCATGAAACAGTAGATATAGTTGCAGAGATAAAATAGTCAAGAGTACTTATCTTTAATGAAGAACTCACCCGCAACCAGCTACATTGCTGCAACGTTCCACCCAACCATAGGCTAGCGTGCTCATCAATCTCTCAGCAACACTGCCACACCCGAGCTGGGCATGATTCCTTAAGGAATAAGGGTCAATGCAGGCTTACACATAGCCAAGGTTTTCCAATCAGCCAAACCCACACAGCAGGGTTTTACCTGGTCATCAAAGAGCTAGGAAAGGCTAATGCTAAGATGTTGGCATCAAACACCAGTCTTCTCATGCATACCCAACCTCTAATCCCACTCACAACAGTCCAAATACCAACCACTACCTACCGCAGCAAAACAACCCATTCACAGCTCTGTGAAGAAGGCATAGACAACAGGGTGACAACCCCAAACAAAAGGTGAAACACAGCTCAGGTCCAACCACACTCTAGAGTTGTTCTTGGCCCTAGCATGGCCAAAACAACTCAGTAGGAATACCAAAAATACGTTTGCTACCTTAGCAACCAAGAAGCAACCCAAAACCAGGGTGAATCGACAGCCCAAACTCACAATGAAAAACAGTCTGTAGTTGAGGAAGAAGGAAAACTCCCAGCATAGACAAGGGAAAACTCAGCCAATGGATGTGGAAATCAGCAGTCATCTGACATCCAAGAGCTCACAGCACGCAATTCCTCAATGAAAATGCTAAAGAAAGTTACATGGACGGAAATGGGGAAAGAACAACTCTCAACCTGTGCACAAGGGAAAAAGACGCATCCCAGGAAAAACATGGAAGAAACCCACACACAGTCCAAAATGGAAGAAGAAATCGGACTCTCAACAGCATCCAAAAATCAGGGGAAGAACAACAATAATCTAAATGTGGGTTAAACCAACAGCAAGCTAGAATCGTGGATTAAAACCACGGCTATGTCACATACACAGCAAAAATCGTTCCCTTGAGGCCGCTCTTCCAGCTCATCAGATCTGCGTGATGAAGATGAACCAGCCTCCTTTTGCACATCCCTACATGAGAGTGAACAAACCCAGACTATGCACGCAGATGAACAAAAAATAATGAGGAATGAACAGACCTGAGAAGAGTGGCGTCGTGGAGAAAATGGCAGTGGAGGTTTCTTCCAACGTGAGGTCAACTTGCTAGTGGAGTGTACGCATGGGAAAGGACTGACAGTCTTGCCACACTCCACTCCCAGCCATAACTGCCTCAACTACTCCACAAGGCATTAAAGAGGTGGATGAGACAAGGGAAGATGGCAAATCAAACAGGGTGGAAGCACATGGAAAAGCACACCCAATGGCTCAAGGTTCAGCATCCCCCCCCTTTATCCTTTGGAATCATGCCCTTTTCATTTTTAACGTTGCCTCGTCATAGTTGGTTGTGGTTTATTTTATTTGATGTGCATATTTACATGATGCCAAACTATAATGTGTCGGATAGCATGATCTACCATCGACAACTATCCCTATTGCCGAAACATACACAACCAAATCATTGGTGGGGCTTTTGCCTTTAGCTCCTCACCACGATTAATTACAATATATACATCATGTATATTTTAATGCAAATGGGGTCAAAATCGGGGTTTTACAGCTCTGAGAGAGGTGATTGTTGGAACAGGAGTGCAACATGGAGAAAAATTCCCACATATTGCGATTGTTGCTCCTACCGATGCATTTTGAATTTGGTCGACCCATACTGCTGAATGACTTTCCATAAATCGGGACCAGGTAGGGTTGTGATTGCCATGTCATAGGCTTGTGCTCAGAGCTCTATCATTTCTGGGTACAAAGTATTGGGGACCTTAGTGCATGCATCTTTAAAATCGAACAACAATTCAAAATCATTTGTCAATTTATCAAAAACGATCTTCCCTGACAATGATTGTTGCATTCCTGTGAACTTGTTGTTGTCTAATCGGAAATGCACTAGGCATTTCTGATACTTCTTCTGGGACAATAAAGGACCCTTTTCTTCCTAGAAAAATGAAAGTCCTCTTCTTACCAATGGTTTGAATAGCTTGATGAACTCCCATACTTTGCGCTCAGTAACCTCTATATTGGCCCATACAGTCTCCAACATCTTGTTCTTAGCAACTACCATTCTAGATCTGGAGACAACAACAACCCTGTTTGGATACTATATCAGTTGGAAGACTCATCTGACATAGAGCTTAGGAAATTAATGGCACTTTCCACTGTTGCCAAGGGCCTTTTCTGTATTTCTCCTAATACTATCAGGACTTTTTTCTTGGATTCAGCCATAGCGCTTTCTTGGTCTTCAATGAAATATTGATAAGGTCGAAACTTGTCAGCTTCTATAATGATTTGATCCCAGATAAAATGTCTAGTGCCTTGTAAGGAAATCTTACCAACCACATGTTGTTTTAGCTTGGCATTTAGTTGAACCAATCCTTGGTATTTTCTTTCTGTCTTTTCTCTTTCTTGTTTTTCTTTGACCCTCTCTTTTTCCATTTCCTTGATTTTATGTTTTAGTTTGATGAGCTCTATATCTTTTAGGCCTATCTGGGACATTTCTCTCAAAAGGGAACCAATATATATATCCCCAGCTCCACCTATGGATTGAATTGTACACTCTGCACTTCTTCCTTGAAGCTCTTTTTCCTTCATTTCTAATCTGGTTTTTAATTATGCATTGTTTTTCTTCAAAAGTTGGTTGTCTGCTTCCCATTGCCTCTCTTTGTCTTCGAGCTTTAGTAGCTTAGCTTTGCAATTGGTAAGCTCAATGTTCAAGGCCTCTTTTTCTCTTTCAAAGTCAGCCATTTCTTCTTTTTGGATGAGTTGGGTGGCAAGGATTTTTAACTTATTTTTCAGGGTCTGGATCTCCTTCTGTTTATCATCAAGAAATTTCTGAGCCAAAATCCCTTTATGTGCAGGTCCTTCTATTTGAATAGCTTAATTATGTATATTGTTGATTTGGGTTTTGAGTGATTTATTCTCCACTCTCACCTTCCTTAAAAGATTTAAATTTTTCTCCTTACTCTCCTCCAGCTTGGACATTTGTATGGTAGCCTTAATCATTTTGGCATTCAATATATCTCCAGTCTCTTTGTTGAGGTGCATTATGTCAGTAGTGGGGACCTTTGAGAGGTTCACACTGACTTCTGACACCTTGTTTCCCATTTCCAAGGCCAAGCTAAGGGTGTCAGTGCCATGATTTCTTACAGTTTTCAGCGCCACATTGGTGACCATTCGAAATACTGTTGAAGCAACAACGTTCATGGCATAGAACCAGTTCCTTCCTAAAAGGAGGTTATAATCTAAAGGGGCATCTACCACTTCTACTTGAATGGAAATGATTTTTCCTCCCATCTCGACTATGAGGGCTGATATCAAGCCACGGGGTTGGAAATCCCATCGATCAAAGTCTTTAAGGGTCATAGGTGATGTAACAATATCGAGAGAGCCAAGAGCTTTCCAACAAGTCAGAGATAACACTGAGGTCGAAGATCCTTCATCTAGTACCATTCGAAAGACTTTCTTTCCCACTAATTTTGTAATGATTTGAAAAGCAAGTTTATGTGGTAATCTAGGTTTATAGTTCTCAACATTGAAGTGAATCAAGTTAGTGTTATCCGGGTCTACAGCTCCTAATGTAGTCAACAAGTTCTTGCACTGTATAGGGAAACTTTGGTGTACTTCTAGGGTAGAAATCACACAAGGTGCCTGAGCGATATCTTCAACCACATTATAGAATTGAGTAGCTCGGGAATTGGGATTAAAGACATCCTTTCGAAGAGTACTCTTTGGTGGGCACAAAATCATGTCGAGAGTAGGCTTCTCGATAGACAAGGGAACAGTAGACGAGGATTCCAGAGAACTAGTGGAGGGAGCTTTCTCGAAACACGATTGATCTTCTTGCTTACCTGCGGGTTTATCATAATTCTGGCTTTGAGTTTGTAGATGGATGGTATCTGAGGACATCATATGAATTTCCTTTGATGAACTAGAGGTACCCTGGTTTGAAATGTGGTCTACCAGCTATTGTTGAGAGGGGAAAGAATCCGTAAGTACTGCAGGTGTGGTTAGACTTCAAAAATTGGGATATTTTGTCTCAACGAGGACACTCCTTGGAGAAGTAGTCACCACCACATAACAGACAAGGGTATTTAGCCTTCCTTTTCCCTATGTTCTTGTCATTATGGGTTGATTGTGGGGCCTCCTACTGGTTTCCAGGTTTTTTATTTTGATTTTTACCTTTCTTTTTATTACCCGAGGTTTGAGTACTTTGAATAGAATTGATCTTGGTGGAAAACTTGGCAGTTGAAGGAGTAGCAGGATGGGTTTGCTTAGTAGGTTTTTCTATGGATGGGGACTGGATTGAGCCAACAATCCTGTCAATAGGTACTTCTACTGATGGCTTGGCTAGGTCAGTGCTGGGGCGAGGAGCTTGAGGAATCAGGTCATAAAGAGTCCCGGACAGGGAATAAACCAAGTCTAGGTACTGAGCCCAAATAATAGCCTTCTCTTCGGTAACGACACCGCCCATGGCCACATCTTGGGCAATAGGAGGCAACAAGGACTTAGTGAACCAATCAGCTAACAACTGATCTGGAATAGGGGCCTTAATAAGTCTTCTTTGCCTTCTCCACTCATGAATATGATCAGAAATGTGGGTGGAGGTGTTCTGTCATAGAGAAGTTAAAATATCAGTGCCTATTTCATAATGAATAGGGAGCTGAAAGTGTGTAAGAAATACGGTTTCCAACAAGCCAAAATCCATAAACAAATGTTGTGGGAGTTCAGTATACCACTTTGCGACCGTACCGGTCAAAGTTCACTGAAAGAGTCATAACTAGATAGAATCATCCATGAGGGAGTTCAAGGAACACCACAAATGAAAAGTCATAACATGGTTCCACGGATCTTCACCCTACTTCCCATCAAATTTTGGAATGTCCGATGGTAACATTATTGGAATGGGAGGCCATGAGGGATTGTGTCGAATGGGATCATTAATCAACTTGGAAAAATCAGGCAAGTCCAAAGTTGCAAGGAAAGGTAACTGTCTATTGGGCTGCACATATTGGTAACATTGATATGGCATGAAATTACCAGTAGGGCCATAGTTTGACTGAAAAATAGGTTGCTGTGAGGAAGAACTACTAGGAAATCCACCCATGGGGAGTTGATTTCTGGAATTAGGACCACTAGGACCACCAGGGCCTCTAGGAGGAGGACTTCTAGAGCCACCAAGACCACCAGTACCACTGGGACCACTAGGACCACTAGGACCAGCTAGACCACCAGGAGGTGGACCACCAGACCCTCCGGAACCTCCAGGAGGTGGAAAACCTCCAGAGCCACCGAAACCACTAGGTGGAGGGCCACCAGACCCTCCTGAGCCATAAGGAGGAAAGCCACCAGGTCCCCCAGGACCACCAAGACCGCCAGGACCATGAGGAGGACTGCCAGACCCTCTAGGACCATTAGGTCCCCCAGGCGAAGGACCTATATAAGGCAGTCCTCTCGCACCTCCCGTAGTATGTATGGGTATCCCTACCCATGGCTGGCATGTAAGACTAATTGGGTTTCCCTCATGGCATAAAAGTGTTTCTAGGGAATGGAATTCTAGTAGGATTAGATGGATGATTACCTACAGGTATTTGATAACCATAACCACTAGAAGACTGAATGGAAACAGGTTGTGCCCCCAAGGGCTGACCTGAACTAGATGGGGGACTTACCACATTAGTGTGGGTGGGAGGGACAAAAACTGTAGATGTTTCTATGTTATAGGTCTTCTCTTGACTAGGTACAACTCCGGGATCAGATAACGTAGGTCATGCCAGGGGTTGCCCCCCGGCATTCAAAGGTACTGAAGACACAGGAATTGAAGGTTGGGGCTCAGATGCAAAAGATATGGGAGGATTTAGAACAGACATAACATAAGAGGTGAGAGGGGTGGAAATTTGACCTGGGCTATGGGTTGTTAATGGAAAATCTATAATTGGTTCAATGGATCTCATAGAATCGGCTAGTGAATGATATCCCACAGGAAGGAAAGTGGAATGAACTGGTGAAGGGCCTAACAGGTTGTTAATATTCTTTTCTACCTCTTGTGCATGGAGGATAGTAGCATGGTATTTCCTGCGTTCTTCTTCACTTTCAGGAGAACTTACACGAGTGCCAAATGAGGCAATGGCCTGTCTGATAGGTGTCTCCCAAAAGGAAGCATTAGGACCAAAGTCCGGACGGGTATCATCAACATGATCTTTCATGGGAGGATGGAGTGATGAATCCTCATGGGAAGGATATTGGACCAAGGGAGGTGAGTGTGAAGAATATGGTACTCCACTTTCCGCCACCACATGATCTCCCTCTTGGGAGGTGGTAGCAGCTCCTTGGTCGATAGCTTCCATTGGATTTCCTTCTGAAACAAAAGTAAAATCAGGTGGCAAGCCCTGTACTCTCCTCAACTATCTAAAATCAGTGAGTGTGTATAGTTCCTATCTAACCTAGGGTCTAAAAATCTAGAAATAACACACCAAAAGACTTCCCTACTCAAACTATAGGTCAAAACAAGTGGACTTAAAATGACAGGAGGAGTTCAAAAGTCAGGTCTCTCACTAGGATTGTCAATTCGGTGCCACTCACAATATACCTTGAGGGTACATGTGTAGTAATCTCCCTGAATGTTTTTTTTGGTGTATGGATCCAAACAAGATGGCCAAGGGGATTTTCTCATATAGATAAGGTACCCTAGTGGGGTCTCCCGATATACTCAAGGTACGTGGGAGCTCGAATCAGTAGTAGTGTTGTCTAATGAATAACCATACACTAGGGGCCTTCCCATATACAATCGAGTACGTGAAGTACCTTTCTATATACCTCAAGGCTATGTGTAAGGTCATTCGATATACCGACGGTGCATGGAAGAACCACGCGAGTCCTAGAATGTAATGCCAACAAATAACAACAGCTCCTATGTTTTGCGACGCCCAAACATGTCTCTAACCTATCACTCAAGTTACTACATAAATTTTAACCTACAACTACCATTGATTTTAACTTATATGGTTGGGTGAATGCATGATGTTCTGATAGAAAAGTAAAACCATGCAGTATGCTTGTGCAAATGTTCATTTTACCATTCAATATGCCTACTTATGGGAGGGAAGAGAGTGTTTTTCTTTTTGTTTCAAAACCAAAAATCACACCAATGAACAGTCATGAACATCAAATCAAAGACAAGCAAATAATTCTAGAAACCAAATTCTTCTTTCCAAAAGAAAATGGGAAGGGTGAGAATCTTTGTTCCTAAAAGAACAACACCAAGCATACCTATATGCCAATGCACTCTAACTTTTCAAATTTCTTAAGAACATAAGGAAATCTAACTTAAAACTACCATTTTTTTTTAATTTTGATTGAGATAGTCCTATATGCATGAGAGATGAAAGATCGTAAAGGTCCTAAAAGCTTATGAAGCTACTCAGAAAACCCGAATCCAATGCTCAAATATGATGTCCTAATCTCAAGCAAAACTTTTCTTTTTTGAAAGGAAGAAAAATAAGTTTAGTATGCAAGCAAGAAATGAAATCTAGAAGCTAATCTAATGTTCTTCTTTCAATATATGCAACGAAAAGAGAATTCAAGGAGCACCCTAACTTTTAGAACACGGGAAATCCTTCTTTAAAAACAACCAACAAGCAAGAAGCAGATGAACAATAAAAAATAGACTATATCAAGGTGAATACTGTTGAATTGAATATGGTAACAGATCATAAGAAACTGAAATAACTTAGATCTGAACAGATCTAGAAATTTCAAACCCAAATAATACAAATCAAAAAGTAGATCTCACTATAAAGAGTTGAAGAAAATGGAGCCTAGATTCGGACAAGAGTTGTAGACTAATGATCAAAACAACTGAATACAACTACTCCCCAGCAGAGTCACCAGATTTGTTGATCGGAATATTTCACCTCCTGCGGACAGCAAGGTGTTCCATTGGTCTGAATGGTTTAGATTTGGAACAAATGGATCATAGAGGTTGATAAATCCCCCTAGATGTTGTAGATATCTAAAATACAAGGCTTTGATAGTTCACCTATGTAGCTGCAAAAGAGTTCAACACGAAACATATGAAAGCAACCAGAATATGATATACTAATCTATGCTAGTGACTAAGGAATCTAGCAATATATATCTGAAATCAAACATCAACAATATATATGGGACAAAAAATAAACTTGCATTAAAAATATGAAGAAGTTTACAACCAAGACTTAGTGTTGACATGCATCTCCATGAAACCAGCTCTTCATCCCCAAAAGCTCCAACTCTAGCTCTCTATGCTCTCTCCAAATGATCTTGGGCCAAAAATCAGTCCAACAACATAACAATACCTTCAATGTTCTCCCTTCACCCATGGCTATGAGATCATATATATAAGGATTTAATGGATAGAGATGGTTGAGAAATTAGTGGGTGAGGTGGCCTCTAAAATCCTAGAGGAGGGATCTAGAGCTCAACCAACCCACAGTAGTAGGGATAAGGAATATCTCTAGGATTATCATCTAGAAGCCTCAAGAAGCTTCTCTTTTTACCCTTTTACCTAGGGTACCACACTTCTCCTTCTTTGACAGAGCAGTTTTGGTAATAATCGCCTATGGACCAAGGGTAACAGGCGGTGGCACCGCTTGTGGACAACCGATGAAAAGCGGTGCGAACAGGGGTACCACTCCTAGATAAGGGAGGATGAGCGGTGATGGGAATTTGTATGATAGACTGATAAGAAACCATTTAATCTTCACTCTAGAAGCTAGGATTGAGGGCAAGTAGGTATGTCAAATGTCTTATCACATCATGGTGACAGATTTTTGGTATAACAATGAGATGCGATGCTTGTGATGATGTGTCGATATGTGATGCTTGTGATGTTGTGTTTAGATGTGATGCTAATGTTTATCTATCGAGATGCAATTCTCATGACGATATGTCAATATGCAATTCTCATGATGATGTGTCGAGATGAAATGCTCGACATGTGATGCTCATTATGATGTGTAACAATGTAATGATCGTGATTTGTTTCTCATGATAGGATGCTCGACATGTTATGCTCCATGATGATGATGTTCCACGGATGATGTTGATGTTGATTTAGTTGTGAAAAATTCCTATGATGTATAGACTTACCACTTAGTTGTACATATGTATTGTTCCATTATAGAATACCTTCCCAGTTAAGAGGGAGTGTTGAATAAATGTAACTACGAAATATATTCTATTGAAGAAATGTAAACATTAAAATATTAACAGTTCAAGGGGGGAAGGGCCCCAAAATCTAATTGAACTTTCTCAATGTCAAGTTCCATAAAAAACAAGTAAAAAAGTAGCATGATCCCTCTACAAAGAGTCTTTGGCATTTGAAATGATACTAGGGTTCCATTAATAGGTCATAGAAATCATGATAGTTCTCATGTACTTAACTATAGTCAAAGGAGGGAAAGAAGAGACTCCGACCCTAAACCTTAATTCTCAAGCTTACACACCATGTAAGAGTCTTCAAACCATTACATATAGCATGTATGAGGTATATTTCACCTTCAATTGGGATATGGGAACCATGACTATTAGTTCATGAAGAAGCGTAGCTTACCACTAAACCTAGAGAGAAGCCACCAACTATCTCTATTATGACTAGAGGAGTTGTGATGGGAGAAGATAAAGTGAGTCATATGCAAGATTAAAGGATTAGACTAATAGTACAATGTTGGATTCCTTTTCATATGTAGAAATAGAAGGGGTGTTCTTTGAGGAAGGGAATGAATTCATAAGATGGGATAATGGATCCTCAACTTGGAATTCTCCTCCTATATTTGATGAATTACTAGTATATGATATGTCGCCTCAATTCGACCGATCTCTACTAGAGAAATCGACAAGAAAGATAAGTACTCTGAAGTATTTCTTAAAACATTGTTTGGATTTAGTTAAATATGATAATGCATTGAAAGGTTTTTATACTATATTAGAAGAACCTAAAGAAGATCCCCGACAAGAAAAAATTGTAAATCACATTCATAAAAGAAGGAATACTGGACGAGAGTTGTGTATGGAAGTTCAAATTGGAGATTATGATATGGATTTCATTATATTAGACTGGGTCTTAGGTTTAAATATTCTAACAAAGAAAGCATGGGAATGTATGGGGAAGACCAAACTGGTGTGGTCCCTACTCCAACTTTGGTTGGCGAATCAGTTAAAGGTTATTCCAATTGGTCAACTACCAAGAGTCCATATCGAAGTGGAGGGGCTTTGAAATTATGCATATTTTGAAGTGATAGAAATTGTTGATGAAAGTAATTGATACCCATCACTCCTTGGTATTGACTAGGCTATTGAAAATCATACCATCTTCAAGTTCAAGAAGAGGGTTTTGTCATTCGAGTACTCATAGATAAGATTAGTTGCACCATTGGATAAGTTGGAAGGAAAACTTATGTGGAACCTATCCATAAAGAATATCATGAGGCATACCTAGATAATATATATAACATCTCTTCTTGACTAGATGATTATATTAATCTGACAGCCGATGGGAATTTTAGGTGGTAAAGTGTCAGCCCATGTTCATCTTATTCAAGATAAGCGCTAGAAAATTGGAAGAATCGTCTACATAAAGTTTTGATGCAAAAGTGTACTCAATTCACAAAGTCTCTAGGATGGGTTGGCACCAAGGTAAGTGATTTTCCTACATATGAAGGATTACCTAATTTGGATACATTTCTTGTTGAAATTGAAGTTAAGGTTCTAGAAGAATAGCGATTTTTGGCATTAAGGATCGCTCGACGAGTTGGTGGGTTGTTCATAAGAAGTCCATATCTGTTTGGTCACAGTGCTAGGGAATGTTAGAGATTTAGTTTGGTAATGGAAATCCTTATGTTGGAGAAAAGTACTCAGGGCTGAGAAGTCATGTCGATGATATCAATGCTTCTACACAATTAGTGAATGGAAGTCGTCTAAGACATTATAAGGATAGTAGACGCATTTCCATCGATTGAATTTGTATGTAGGAGTAAGAAAATTATTTTGGAAACCCCACATTTGATTTATTTGTCAAATTTTTTTGTGTGTTAAAATATTGTACATATCTATGTTGGTCGAATTATTGTGTATCACAGTCCTTTATATGCGTATGAGTTTGTAGCATCCATTCAATTGTTGTAGTATGTCTAGGTATTATCCTATCTATTGGTCAAAGTTTTGAGATTTTCATGGTTGGGATTATGTCAAACCTCAATTTTCAAGCATTCTCATTCGTAAAGTCTACAATAAATGCACATTAAATAAATCCTTTTACGGTTGAAGTAGCAGCTAGGTTAGTGGGAAATTTTCATAAACAACTGAAAATACTTGAGTGTGTGAACATAATGGCTACCACCCTCATAATCATTGCCAATATGTCTTCACAATCATTGCCCATGTGATGCGACAAGAAAGTTGCATGCATGAGTTAATTCAAAAAGGCAGTTTGTTAACCATTTGAACTCATTGTGTTGAACTATTGAAGAGTACTGAGGAATTCAGAACTATAATAGTTTCCCGAAGCTAGGTTATGAATGTTGTGAGTTGCATTCATGGAAATAAATGTGTCTAGCACTAATATTGCTCAGGTATATATTGTGGATACCCTTCCATGACCATCTATTTCGATTAATCCTCCCAAGATAAATATGATTGGGGGTTGATAAACCAGCCCAAAAGAACACACTAAAGCTACCCATGATGTTGAAGCTCCTAGTTGTATATCTACAAAAATGCTACCAGGCTACATTGCACCACAGAAATAGATTCCCTAAATGTGCAAATTAAGAAGAACGTTAAGTATCTATTGCTCAAGGCTATTATTCCGAAATGGGTTCATGTGTCAAGAGATATCATGCCTAATTTAAAGAAACTATTATTCTTCGACCATGCCTTGAAGAAATATAATGAATTTCAGTTAAATTTCCAAAATGGCTTAGCATTGAATCTATTTTTTTCTACAACATTCTAGCATCCCCTTCCATGTAACCCAATCGATGGAAATATATAGATTCTTAAAAAGGCTCATAATAAATAGTGCATATAAATAAATAAATAAACTAAAATTATTAATTTAAAGATAAGACAACAATAATAAATAAATAATAGATATAATAGATATAATTAAATATATTTAAACATAATTTCATAAATAATAGACATAATACATATATTTCCACAACACACACACACACACACATATATATTTCCACCATACATATAATTCACATGTTGATTTATAAAGAAAACAAAGATAGATTACTTATATTTTAAGTAAAGTATCTAAAAAAATGTATTAGGTTTATGAATCCCTCAATGCAACCCAATTGCACTTATGATCCAAGGATCCAAAAATATGGCGTTAGCTTTAGTAATCATGCACTTATGATCCAAGGATCCAAAAAGATCCAGTGTTACCTTTAGTAGTCAAGGATCCAAAAGATATGTAGGGGTGACTTTGAGATGCATTGACAGCTTTAAGAAATATATAGATATGGATTAATTACACCCATAGACATTAATATCTCATATTTTTCGGTTTCATAGAGCACATTAACAAAATTAATTCGAGTATAAAAAGTGTACAACCATGATATTTCATGGTCATCTTATCTTGTTATAGGAATACCATGAAATAAATGTTGAATGTACACTTGTTACACTTGGGTTAATCTTATTTATCCACTTTAGGAATTCCAAAATATAAGATACTAGAACAACCACAAAACACTTAATTAATATAAAAATAAAACAAATACTATCTAATAAACAAACAAACAAAAACTGATAGAAAGACCATGAAATGAATTCTCATTGTAAAATTGTTCCACTTAGATTAATCAATCCATTCAACCAAATTCAAAATCAAAGATAATATCTAAACCCATATATTCATGTAATTAATCACCTCTCAATATAGATCAAGCAAGTTCTCTAAAAAGAAAAGGACCAGTCTATCTTGAAAAACACGGATGAGTTCCGCTACAGTGAAAAACTAAAATCAAAGACCTTTCCTCTTTCTCGACAGAATTATAAATTTAAACATTGAAAAAAAAAACAACACAGTGAGGTGAGAATGGAGTAGGCTCCTTTAAATGAATCCGATCTACTATAAAGGCAAAGGCATGGTTTCAAATTTATTTTACCTCTTATTCAAAAATTAAACCATGAAATAAGATACTAGCACAACCACAAATAAAGTCTTAGGTAGAGCTAGACACTTTATTAATACAAAAAAAAACAAATACCATTTAAGAAACAAACAAACAAAAACTGATAGAAAGACCATGAAATAAATTTTCATTGTACAATTATTCCACTTAGATTAATCAATCCATTTAAACAAATCCAAAATATAAAATAATTTCTAAACCCCTTTAATTGTTATAAATGTAATTAATCGCCTGTCAAGATAATAATAAGACTATAATATCTAAAAAGACGTGAGAATAGAGTTGGCTCAGTTAAATGGGTCCAGTCTACTATAAAGGCAACGTCATGCTCTCTTTTGGGTTTCAAATTTGTTTTACCTCTTATCCAATAATTAAACATTGTGGTTAGTGAAATCGGTGGAAATATAGACATGGACAGACCAAAACAACTTATTGGTGAATATGATTCATGAGAAAGTAGTAGTTCTACTTCTACATAAATTGAGAGCAACAATGGTATAAGATCAAGAAAAACGAGTTTGAGTGTCGCTGCTATTCCTTTTTCTCAATTCAAAAACGGATTGGATGGTGAGAGAAGAGAAATCGAAGAGCCTCTTGCTAATGGAGAGCCTCGATTGGAAGAAGAAGAGAATATAAGAGAATTTGAAGATGATTTGGATGAAGAGATGAGAGAAGTTGAAGAATTTGTGCTTCTGGAAGAATTTGAACAACTTCGAGTGGAAAGAGGAGAGACAACAGAATTTGGAGATGGTTTGGCAGAAGAAACAAGAGAATTTGAAATACTGTTAGCAGAGGTTAATGGAAGTATTAAAGAAGTTGAAGAAGCATTTAGATAAACCAAGGAGGAAACCAACAAAGCACAAAGGCTCACTCAAACACACAGGAGGAGAACACTCAACTCAATTGTATTCAGTAATAGAGGTTACATATATAATAAATTCAAACCTAATCTAGATCCAATAAATGTGGCTCAGATCCACCAGCTTAGGATCCTGTTGAACAATAACAAATGAATATAGAAAACACATGAAGATATTTCTGCACTAAATCTAATAGCCTCCCTTAATGCAGCAATGGATTTTTGAAAACACCTGATTTCTTCCTAAGATCCTCAAAATGGATCCTTCCAACTGGTTTAGTAAACACATCAACAACATTTTCACTTGTTTTACAATAGATGAGTTCAATTTCTTGAGACTCAATATTTTCTCTGACAAAGTGATGTTGCAACTCAATATGTTTAGATCTGGCATGATAAAATGGATTGTGTGCTAGCTTAATTGAGCTTTAATTGTCACATTGGACTCTGGTAGCTTGTTTTTGTTGTATTCCAACTTCTTCAAGAATGCGCCTCAACCAAATGGCTTTACAAGTAGCATTGGTTAATGCTTTGTATTCAGCTTTTGTGGATGACAAAGAAATAGTTGGTTGTTTCTTATTGCTCCATGATATGACTCCCAAACCAATGTTAAGACATATCCAGAAGTGGATTTTTTATCATCAGGATTTCCTGCCTAGTCAGAGTCAGAGTAACCTACCAAATGAACATCAAATACATCAGTATATAAAACACCATAATCAACAGTTCCTTTTAAATATCTTAGGACCTGCTTCGCATCTTTCCAATGTGTTTTGCATGGCTTAGCCAAGAAATGACGAAGGATGCTAACATAATATGATAGGTCTAGCCTTGTAGTAGTGAGGTAGTTCATACTACCCAATAGTTGATGATACAAAGTACTATCGGCTTCTTTAGATCCATCATTGTTGTATAATTTGACATTTTGATCCAAAGGAGTGGATACAGATTTGCATTCAGTCAGTTGAAACCTGTCAAGTATCTCCCTTGCATATTTTCTTTAAGTGATGAATGTTTTACAAGATTATCTCCAAAAATCAATGCCTAAACAATAATGTAAGTCACCTAGGTCTTTCATTTCAAATTCCTGTGACAAATTAATTTAATATCTGCAATTAATTTATATGCTCCACCTGTAATGATAAGATCATCCACATATAGGGATATCAAGCAAACATTTTCCTGTTTATCTGATTTGATATATAAACTTGAATCATTTTACTTTTGAGAAATCCTTGCTATTTGAAGAAGATGTCAATATTAATATACCACGATCTAGGATCTTGTTTCAGTCTATAGATCGCTTTCTTTAACTTGCACACAAGCTGCTCCTATCCTTTCTGAACAAAACCTTCAAGTTCAACTAAGTATGCTTCCTCTTTTAAATCACCATTTAAAAATGCATATTTGAAATATAATTGGTGCATTCTCCAGATATGTTTAGTAGGTAGTGCAACGAATAATCTAATAGTGTTTAACTTAGCTAATGGTGCATATGCCTCTTTAAAGTCAATCCCCTCTTGCTGAGAATAACCCTTTGCAACTAATCTTTCCTTGAACTTGTCAATACTACCATATGATTTAAGTTTAGATTTGAATAGCCATTTCGATCCTATGGGTACTTTATCTTTGGGTAATTCTACTAAATCCCAAGTTTTGCTTCTCATAATAGAATTATATTCTTCATTCATTACAGTTACCCATTATTCCTTCTCTTTGGCTTGTTCATAATTTAATGGCTCTATGACATTCATTATACTAGTAATCAAGGCATAATATCTAAACTTTACTAAAGGATGAATTTGACGAGATGAACTTCTAGGTAATACAGTACCTATTGGGGTTCCATCCATAATTCTTCTATCGTCTTCTATTTCATCATCTGAGGCATTATCACTCATGCTTGATTCATGTTCCTGAACCTGATGCTGCTATTGCACCTGTTGTTGTTCCTGCACCTTTTGAATAATTTTATCTATTCTTCCATGCTCATCTGGGATCAGTTCTTCATCGGCATTATTCATCTTGCTATACATATATGTATTTTCATGAAATACAACCTCTCCACTAGCAATCAATTTGTGCGAACTAGGATGAAAGAGTTTATTTTCTTTCTGATCATCACAGCAACCAACAAAGATACATTCTATGGATTTTGTATCCAATTTCCTTTTTTCATCTTTAGGTATGTGTATAAAAGTCCTAGAACCAAAGATCCTTAAATTACTAATTACAGGTTTGTATGCATAAAGCACTTCAAAGGGTGTTTGAAGTTCTAGTTTCTTTGTTGGACTCCTATTTTTTAGGCACACAATAGTGTTAATTGCTTCAGCCCAAAAGCCATTAGAAATGTTCTTACCTTGGAGCATGCTGCGAGCACATTCCACTAATGTTTTGTTTTTCCCCTCAGGAACTCCATTTTGTTGAGGTGTATAAGTGACTCTGAATTGCTGTTGGTTTCCATTTTCTATGCAATATCTGATAAAAGATCTCGTAGCGTACTCACCACCTTGGTCCAATCTGAGTATTTTAATGTATTTACCTGTCTGATTCTCAAATTTGATTCTAAATTCCTTGAAGTATTTGAATACATCGCTTTTCCTTCCGATGAAGTAAGCCCATGTGAACCTGGATCTGTCCTCAACAAATATTAGAAATTACCATGCACCACTAAGTGATCTGGTCTGCATAGGTCCACATACATCAGTGTGTATTAGCTCAAGGATTTCAGTCTGTCTGTTCTCTTCATGGTTAGGAAATTCATTTCAGTGTTGTTTCCCAAGTGCACAAGCAACACATTCAATATGATCATTTTTCATAACAGGAAGACCCTCAACCATCAATTTTTTCTATAATAATATGAGATCATTCTGATTGAGGTGTCCATACCTTTGATGCAACAATTCGACATCTGAAATAGTTGATGCTGCTAGTGCCTAATGATTTCTCTTGATTGCATCCAGTTTGTACAATCCACCATGTCTAGATCCTGTCGTTGTTACCCTGTAATTATCTTGGACATCTTTCACATGGCACTTGTATTTATCAAATTCAACTTTCACATCATTATCGGTGATAGTAGAAACAAATATTAAGTTCTTTTTTATGATAGGAAAATACATCACATTATGTATTTATTTGAACTGTCCATCAAGTAGGTTAACACTTATCACTCCATAACCTAGGACTTTGTGAGACCTATTATCACCTAGATAGATGTGTGTGCCATCAGAATTTCCATAATACTCATCATACCAAACTTTATTATAGGACATGTGGGAAGATGCACCTCAATCTATGAACCATGAATTTTCATCGTCTGTCTCGGTAGACAAAGCATGTTCAGATATAAACAGTCTTAGGTTTTTAAATCCATTTACATCTGGGGTGTCTTTTTTAACATAATTTCCATTATGTTTTCTATATCTGGTATTGGAATCATTTTTTATCTTCTTAAAACAATCTCTAGCTATGTGACCTGATTTTCCACAATAATGGCATACACCATCTTTATTAGCACTACAGTCATTGCGTGGCATACCTCTGTGTCTTGCATGAAACTTGCCTCTATGTGGATTCCAGTGATTGCCTCTATGTGGGTATCTACCTCTTTCCATCAATGCCTGATCTGAAGTCTTAGATTCAGGCTCATACATCTTCATTCTTTCTTCTTCTTGTATCAATATTCTACCAAGCTCTATAAATGTAGGAGGGGTCTTTCTTGCTGTAAGTGATGAGATGGATATTTTGTATTCTGGAAATAGACCCTTTAATGTGATAGATAACAGATCAATACTATATACTTCTTCACCTATGTCACCCATATTATCTCGAAGGTCTTTCATGCAGGAGAGATATTTATTCATGGTTTCATTCACATCCATCTTGATAGACAATAATTTGGTATTTAAAAAAAAATTATATTAGAGTCAGATGTCTCATACAGACCTTTCAACTTCTCCCATGTGTCTTTGGATGTCTTCAAATTTCTGATGTGAGATATGATGTTGTCTTTTACCGACATGCAAATCAAAACCTTTGCTTGAGCTTCCCTAGAGTTCCAATCTGCAAGAGAAAATGGATCTACAGGATTCTATTCATCCCCTTTCACAATCATCCATAAATCAATAGATTCAAGTATGGTGATTAGCTTTCATTTCCAATTTACATAATTTTCCCCATTAAATTTTGATGCTTCGGTAATATATAAGTCGGCCAATGACATGTCCACCATTTTTACTGAAGTGAAAGGAAAATAATTTCACTGAGACAAGGAGAGAAAAAAATATTTCTCACCTCTTTGATAAACTTTACTGCAATATCCTGACGCTCATTACTTGGTAAATTTCATGCAGATAAGAAAATGGTGTAAGGACACCCTCTGTGGTGCTCTTCTATGGCGAATGACAGGAACCGTTCAATGATTTTTATCTCAACGACCTCAACACTATCGGTGCTCTATGTATTTCCAAATAATGCATTGTCGATGCTCTGGAGGAAATGGGAGAAGTGTCGGTCTCAATAGGGCGAGAGATAAAAAAAAATGTATTTGATTTCCTTCTGAAACCACACCCATGTGAAAACCAACGAAGGCTTTAAGAAAAGATTACATGCTGGAGAAAACAAAATTACATGTTGCTCCACGTATTGCTATGAGCATGAGTTCTCTCTTCACGTCCACGAATGTG